>MU221390.1:321691-371023 GCA_018584345.1 Thuja plicata
CAAAATGGATTAATGCATAAATGAATCAATCTATTGGAAATAAGAATAAAGAAGGAGATCCTAGGTTTCCCTCTTAAAAATGTGTTTTGAAATGAATGTAAATGTGTGATAGATTTAGAATGATTAAAGATTTGAATTGAAATGGATAGGATAAATGTACTAACCTTAAAGAATTCTAGATCAAAAAAATTCTATTTTCTGGGATCTATACTCAGTTTCTGGAAAATCTGAAGTATGATCCAGAAACGAAACGCAGAGATGAACAAAACCCATAAATATTTTTCTGTTCCGATGTCATCTTATGAAAAAGGTAGACCTTGACCCACAAATTTCAACCTTGACCCAATAATGTTGACCTTGACCTACACAAGTCCGACAGAGAATCTGTTGGCGGATCCTGATAGTTCGCTAAAAAGGGTATCCAGATCTGGTCTCAAATCTTAAGTCCTGAACCTGTACCTGCAAGAAAAAGAGATTTGTTTGTTGGGGGGAGGGGTTTTCCTTAGTCAAACCCCAATTTATGAATTAACCTTGAAATCAATAATTGAAATAAGAATGCTAGCAAGTAGTAGAATTGAATCTAACAATGAAGCTATGATATTGAATAGATATGCAATTGTAAATCAAATGTAGACAAATATGTAAACATGAAAGCATGGAATTTAGAAACCATAAAATTTCATGATTTTATGCTTGGAATCCACCTTGAAGAAATGATGAAAGAGTCTTGAGGATGCACAAAATATCTTGAAGGAGGATCACACCATCATGATGGCTAGATCTAGGGCTTGAATGATGAATCTTGAATGTTTGCACCTAATCCCTTCAAAGGCTTGAAATCTTGAATCCTTGATCTTCAATAGAGAACTTGAATGCTTGAGAGGAAGACTTAAACACCTTGATATCTTGGAAATATGTAGAACAATGGATGCTTGAACTTTTTTTTTCTTGACAAAATCTTGATTAGAGCTTTTTGCACTTAGAAGACTTAGAGAAAATGAGAGAGAAAGGATTCCTTTTATATGAAATTAGGGTACAATATTCTAAGGAGGCCGACATAGGAGAATTAAATTCCCATTAAAGCCTTTACCCCTAGGAGAGGACCTAAGTTAAATATAATTTAAGATTTACTGCTTCAGAACCCCAAAATAGCTGACCCAAAAGCGGAAAATGAATTTTTGATGACCTCCAACAACCGATAGATTTCCAAATTTGAAAGGGGGACCCAGGTCAAGGTCGAGGTCAACCCTGACCTAGGTCAAGTTTGATTTCAACCCTGACCTAGGTCAAGGTTGAGGTCGACCTTGACCCAGGGGGTCAGAACCCCTGGAAAAAGTGCCAGGTGGGATAGAAGGTTCTCAGAGAGGCCCAATCAGGGTCCTAAAAAGGCATAGAAGTAGGAGATGATGCTGAAAGGAGGGGACAATATGATGGTGGTCAAAAACATCCCCTAAGAAGGGATAAACATTCTTAACATGGAAGTGCTTCCATTTTAAGATGATACAATTACTAACAATTGGTATTAGAGCTTGTGTGCTTAGAAGGAAGGTTTCAAGACCTAAGCTAAAGATCACAAGATGAACAGATGAGAGGTGCCCAAGTTGAACAAAGATAATTTTGCATCATGGCAGAGCAGAATAAGACTCCACTTATCAGGTATTGGAAATGATGTTACTCAATAATTAGATGCTGAATATGTGTTTCCCACTAGAGCACCAACAGTTTAACAATTGAGAGAGAAGCATGAGTACAAATACATGATGATAGAGCTTAATTCCCCACTGTCTGGTGTTGAATTTGAAGATGTCAATACCTACAAAATTGCAAAGAAGATGTGCGAAAAATTGTTGCTTGTACATGGTGGTGATAAGAATGTTTTTAGAGCCAAGGCAGAAAGCCTTAGAGGAAAGTTTGATGATCTCAAAATGAAAGAAGGTGAAAACATCACACAGTACAACACAAGAATCAAAGAGGTAGTCAATGCTATCCTAGGAGTTGGAGGTATACTAGAAGAAGATACAGTGGTAAGTAAAATCCTAACAACCTTACTGCCTACTTATTCTATTAGAGTATCTGCCATTCAAGAAATGAGAGAAGTAGAAAATAGAAATGTTACTCTACACAGTTTGATTAGAAGACTGATTTTATTTGAGATGAAAATTTTTGATAATAGTGTCTTACCAAATATAGAGTCTACATTCAAAACGTCTATGAGAATAAGTAAATCATGTCATAAAAACACTATGAGAAAAGATAGTGATAGAGAAAGTGAAGAGGATGATCTTGATGAAATCGAAGCACTTATGGCTAGAAGAATACAGAGAGGCAAAGGTAAATACAAAGATAAATTGCCACTTGTTTGTTTTAATTGTAAAGAGATTGGACACTTTGCTACAAGATGTCCTAACAGGAGAAAAGATGACAGAAGTAATGACAAAACATTTGAGAAGAAGTCTAACAGAGGTGATTACAGAAGCTACCAAAAATTAGAAAGAAGAGATACCTGAGACTACAAGGACAAAGGAAAGAAGGCCAGTTACCTAGCAAAATTCAAAGATGATGATACTGACACCGAATCTGAGGAAGACATCGAGATGGTGTTTGTAGCAGTGAAAGATAATTCATATGATGATGAAGAAAGGTATGTAGAAACTCCTCTCATATCTAAAGTTATTAAAAATGATGTCTGGATCATAGATAGTGGCTGCACTCACCACATGACAGGTGATAAGCAAAATTTTGAGACTTTTGAATACTATAAAGGTGGTTCAGTAAGAATGGGTAATGACACACCTTGACCACTTGAAGGTAGACGAACCATAATATAAAATAACTAGATAAAATGTGAAAATTCTTATAGGGTAAATGGATTGAATTATAATCTATTGAGTGTTTCTCAGTTAAATAATTTAGGTCACAAAGTAGCATTTGAGAATAAGAAAGCGAAGATCTTCAATAAATTAGAAAATCTAATTGGTACTGATGAGCAGACAAAAGGTAACTTATTCTATCTGAATGATACTGACACCACTTGTTTGATTGCTACAAATGAAGACATATGGTTGTGGCACAAAATATTGTGTCATGTGAACTTTGAAAACATGATAAAGATAAGAAAAAAGAGAAATGTCAGAGGCAACCGATGATGAGCAAGCCCGATAATACCATGTGTAAGAATTGTAAAAAAGGTAAGATGACAAAATCTAGTTTCAAAAGAAAAATCCATACATCTGATGCAATTCTAGAATTAGTCCATATTTATTTATGTGGACCTATGAGGACAAAGAGTTATTATGGAGATAGATATTTTATTCTCTTTGTTGATGATTACTCTAGAATGATGACAGTCATGTTTCTAAAAGATAAATCAGAAGCATTTAAGATGTTTAAATGGTACAAAGCAATGGTTTAGAAGCAAAGTGGTAAGGAGTTAAAATTCTTAAGATAAGATAGAGGAGGGGAATTTATTTTAGATGAATTCACTAACTTTTACAATGAGCATGGAATCAAAAGATAGGTCTCTGCATTGAGAACACCACTGCAAAATGGTATTGCTGAAAGAAGGAAGAGATCCATAGTTGATTGTGTAAGGACACTGATGATAGAGAAAGGCATAACCCAATTCTTTTTGAGAGAAGTTGTTAGTACTACTGTTTACACACTGAACAAAGTACAGTTGCAGAAAGATACCAAGAAGACACATTATGAGATTTGGTAGGGATACACACCCAATGTAAGTTATTTCAATATTTTTAGTAGTTAGTGTTATATCTTAAAGGATGATAGAAATGAAAAAATTGACTCCAAGAGTGATGAGGGGATCTTTCTAGGGTATTCCACCAAAAGCAAGGCTTATAAATGCCTAAATAAATCCTCCAACAAAATTATTGAAAGTACAAATGTAAAGATAGATGAATTTGTAGAGAAGAATAAAAAAAAAAGCACTAAAGAACTAGAGGACTACTATAGGTTTACTTACAATGAGGAACCTGAAACTCTGTCTGACCAATAATGTAGACCTCCTGAGCAATAGATCATTGCACCTGAGCATCAGGCTGCAAATATTGAGGATCAAGATATTTCTCAAAATGATGCACAAAGTGATGGAGAACATAATGAAGAACAAAATGATGATCAAGTTGATAGATAAAGAACTGAACCTGTACTTGCTAGATATGTCAAAACGAATCATCCATAGAACCATATCATAGGAGATAAAAAGGCTGGTATGAGAACCAGAAATAAGTCTCTAAATACAAGATATTTTATTTGTGATTTTGAGCCCAAATTTGTCAATGCTACACCAGATAATGATTAATGGATAAGTGCTATGAATGATGATATTGAGAAGATAGAGAAAAATAAGACATGGACACTTGTACCAAGACTAGATGACAAGAATGTCATCAGTACAAAATGGATATTCAGAAATAAGCTGAATGAGAATGGAGAAGTCACAAGAAACAAAGCAAGACTAGTATGCAAGGGGTATGCACAAGAAAAAGTGATTTACTATGGAGAGACCTTTGTACCAGTTTCTAGGCTAGAAGGAGTAAGAATATTACTTTCTTATATTGCATATAAAGGCTTTAAGGTATACCAAATGGATGTAAAGTCTCCATTCCTAAATGGAATACTTGAAGAAGAGGTATAGATTGAGAAACCATAAGGGTTTGTTGATCCAGACAAGAAGAAAATGGTATGTAGACTACACAAAGCCTTGTATGGATTAAAACAAGAACCCCAAGACTGGTATGAAAGAATTTATTCCTATCTTATACTTGTATTGGATTTGTAAGGACTAGTGAAAACATTAATCTTTATTTGAAGGAAGATAATGATGCTAAAATTTTGATTGCTAAGATATTTGTTGATGACATCATATTTGGAGGCAATGATAAGCTATGCAAATCATTTGCTAATGAAATGAGAAAAGAGTTTGACATGTCTATGTTTGGATAGATCAAGTTCTTTGTTAGTCTACAGATCATGCAACAAGATGAAGGTATTTTAATTACACAATCCAAATAGATCAAAGAAGTACTAAAAATGTTCAAGATGGAAAAATCAAAACCAGTTGGAACACCGATGGCAACTGGATGTAAGATGAAAAAGGAAGACAAGTCATCAGAGGTAAATCTGACTTTGTACAGATCAATGATTGGAGAAATCATATATGTTGTACATACTAGACCAGATATTGCACATGCAGTAGGAATAGTTGCACTAGATTTTCTGCTAATCCCAGAGAATCACATATGACTGCTGTGAAAAGAATCCTAAGATAACTGAAGAATACTGAGGAATATGGATTATAGTATAGAAGAGAAGGCAAATTTGAACCTAAGGTTTTTATCGACGCTTATTGGGCTAGAAATATTGATGACCAGAAGAGCACAACTAGAGGAGCATTCTTTATGGGTGACAAACTTTTCACATGGATCAGCAAGAAGCAAGGATGCATCTCCCAATCTACTGCAAAGGTAGAGTATGTTGCTGCTGCTGCAAACTGCTCGTATATTGTATGGATCAAACAGTTACTGGAAAGCATGCATATGCAAATTTTAGAACTAGTAATTATCTATTGTGACAACACCAGTGTAATAAAAATTTCCAAGAATCCAGTCATGCATGTTAGAGTATCTATTTATCTTCACTTATTAATTAGATCATGTTGATTTAATTATTAAGTTGTCTATGTACTCTTTTTTCACTTAAGTTGTCTCTTAGGTGCATATAATTAATATTTCATATTAATTATATTGTGCAACCTAGCTTTTCCCTTTTTAGCATTTCATTCACCTTTAAGGTTGGACTTTTCTAATTATTGATTTATTACTTTGTAAATACATTTTTCTCTCACTCCATTGAGATTTTCCAAGGTTGTGCTTCTGTATATGTGGTTTCCATTCAACATCAGGTTATTTGCATGCAGGTGTTCTTGGCATTTTGTGAAGTTGGATTTCTCAACTTCTACATGGTATCAGAGTCACCATGTTGTTTCCTGGTTTGAAGGTGTTTGAAGCTGCAATTCAAAGATGAAAGCCACAGCTTCTCTTGGGTTTTTTCATCATTTTGAAGGAGGTGTTGGGTTTTGGAGTACTTTGAACCAAAACAAACTCCACCATCACACTCAAAAGGCCTAGGAGAGTCAAAATACATATAAATTTTGACATTTTTGGTCATAGTGACCTCTGAGAAAAGTTTTTGGCCTCCTAGGCTATACGGCTCAAAAAATGAGGCAAAAATTTAAAAAAATTTAGAAAAATACATTTTTTTATTTGTTTTAGGGCTGCCAGAGCACGCCTCCCGTGCACCACCCTGGCGCCACCGCGACCAGGCCCAGCTCGGCCCCTCGTCGGTGCGCCGCCCACTGGCCACCGCAGTAGCCCTCGGTGGTGCTGCACCCGAGAGCCACCCTGGAGCCGCCCGACCTCCTTCGCCACCGATGGCCAGCCACCGGCCTACCATCATAGTCTGCAGGCATGGTGCTGACATCACTACTGACGTCAACGACCGAAATTTTTTTTCTGGCAGACTTAAAAATTTCTTCGGCGATTTCTGCATTTTCCAGTGACCGAAATTTTTTTTTTGGCGAAAGGCCCGACCACCGTCAAATTTTTTTAAGTGGACAGTGATGGTCATCTGAATGTCAAATTTTATCCACTGTCTGGTTTTTTCTAGAGAGTTGGTTTTCAGAGGCATCATTAGTTTTTTGGCCATATCTTGGGCATCGGGTGTCCATTTTTAAAAAACAAAATATCGTCAGAAAGGTGTTTCTAAGCTAGATGTGATGATGCTGGTCTTGTTTGCTGATTCAACCATTTGAGCTCTCTTTTTTGGCATTGAATTAGAGGCTTCCATTTCCTCCATCTCTGCATCTGGTGTCTAGGTTTTCTTCTCATTTTTTATGCTTTCAATAATTGTTTCTTTGCTATATGGGGGATAGAATCATACATTGTGGGGGGTGATTTTTTCTTTCTATCATTTAATTTCAGAAAATGACCCTTCTACTTCCATCTTTTTCTTCTCTCAATTTCAGACCCCTCTGTGGCCTGGCTGACACCGCACAATTACCACACCTGGAAAGCACACATGACTAGGCTACTCATGTCACGTGGCTTATGGTCATGTCTAGCTGAAAACCAACCTGTCCTATAGCATCCTTTTGAGGTTCTTCAGCATAGGAATAAAATGGATGAAGCCATGGGCTTGATTGCACTGAACATCTCTGACATTCTCCTCTTTCACCTAGATGGTTTGACAACTCCTAGGGCCATTTGGGGCAAGTTTTCAGATTTGTTTGGCACAGTGAATGAGTTCCAGGCACTACAGCTTGATGCAGAGTTGACCACTTTAACTCCTACCAGATTTCCCACTATGGAGGACTTCTTGATGAAGTTCAAATCTGTACGCTCAATTTTGTAGGGATGTGGGAGAAACAAGACAGATGATGAGTGTATCTTCCTAATACTCTCAAAGTTGAGAGGATGGTATCAGATCTTTTCTTCTACTTTATACTCCACCATGGATGCTTTGGGTACTAGACACACCATGCCTTCATTTGAGACATTTTATGATCGGTTGACACGGGAACAGGCAAAGATCCAACAAATGGATGCTTCTGGCTCTTCTAGCCAAGCATTGGTTGCTCAGTCTTCATAGGGGAAACTAAAATAGAAAGCCAAACCAAAGAAAGATTCAACAGGCAATGAGTATTCCCCCAAACCTGCACAGAAAAATGATTCAAAACCTCTAGCTAACCCTTCCAAGGCTAAATCTTCTTCAAAGTCTACTGAGTCTACCTCCAAGACTAAGAAGAAATCAGTTGAGACTTGCAATTTTTGTGGAAAGGATGGATATCCTGTTTCTAGGTGTTGGAAATGTTTGGAGGGTTTAGAGGAAGCCATGCAGGAGCATCACATTTTAGCTCCTCAGTCCACATCCTCCCCTACAGGGAAAGGTAATGCTCTTACTACATGAGCTATGACTTCTGGGCCCACCTAGATTCTTGATTCTGGTGCCTCTCACCACATGACTCACACTCAGCAGTTGGTCACCTCACTTTCTCCTTGTGCTACTTCACAGATTGTTGTTGGGAACTCATATCATCTTTCTATTTTGGGTTCTGGTTCTGTTGCATTAGCTGGGGGTTCTCTTCAGGATGTTTTTTTGGTCCTTGACATTTTGATTAACCTATTGTCTATCTATCAAATTTTCCACTCTGGCTCTGGTAAGACAATTGAGTTCTCACCATATGATGTGGTTATTTAGGAATTACATGATTATGATATGATTGTGGCTACTGGGAGTGTTGACAATGCATCTCGACTATACAGATTTGATGGATTTGAGTCTTCTACTAGCACAGGTTCCTGTCTTATAGTACATGTAGATTCAATGAGTAGACTTTGGCATGAGCGTCTGGGCCATGTCAATTACAGATATCTTTAGTGGATGAGCACACAGGCACTTGTTCTTGGGCTTCCATAGATTACTTGCACTGATGGGGTTTGTCAGGGTTGTGTTCTTGGAAAACAACATAGGGATCCTTTTCCTCATAGACGGGCTACTCGTGCTTTGGCACCATTGGAGTTGATTCACAGTGACCTCATGTCATTTCCCACTCCTTATTTTTCTTGTGCCAGATATGTGCTTACTTTAATTTATGACTTCTCCAGGCACACATGGGTGTAATTTTTGAAGTACAATTCTAATGTCTTTGATTCATTTCGAGTCTTTAAGACATTTATGGAGAACCAATCTGGTCTTTCTATTCATCGAATACGCACAGATAATGGGGGGAGTATGTCAACCAAGCATTCAGGGATTTTTGCTCTAAACATGGTCTTCAGCATCAGTTTTCAGTGCCCTACACCCCTCAGCAGAATGGTGTGGCAAAGAGAAAGAATAGAACACTTCGGGAGATGGATAATTGTATGATACAGTCCAGGTCCATGGATTCATCTTTTTGGGCAGAGGTAGTCAATTGTGCCAACTATATTCAGAATCGGATGCCTCACAAGGTAGTTTGACATATGACTCCTAAGGAGGCTTGGTCTCATGTCAAGCCTAATGTATCTTCATTCCAAGTTTTTGGTAGTGAAGCATGGGCATTTGTGCCTGACACTCAGAGGAGAGCAATGGAGCAGAAAAGATGACACCTCATCTTTTTTGGCTACTGCGAGGATGTTAAGGCATATAGGTTGTTTGATCCTGATTCCAGATAGGTCCTGTTTCAACAAGATGTCCAGTTTGATTAGCACCTTCCTGCAGTAGATACCCCGCTTCCAGAGTCTACTTAACTTACCACTACTCCCTCATCTCTTCCAACTTTATTTTAGGATGATGAGGATGATGATCTTGGTGATCCCCATTTACCTCCACCATAGGATCCTCCACCGATGCCTAGATGGGCTCATGTTATAGTTGATGCTGTAGGATCTCTAGCTGGTGACCTTTCCACTTCCCATCGCACCCAGTCTCATATTGTGGGTTCTAGTCTTCTGATTCATGCTATTTGTGGTGATCCTAAGACATTTGCAGCAGCGACAGGACATACTAAGTGGCACAGTGCTATGGAGGAGGAGTATTCTTCTTTGATGAAGAATCTCACTTGGGATCTTTGTTCTCTTCCTAAGGGAAGAAAGTTAGTGCGATGCAAGTGGTTGTATCATACTAAGTTTGTTGTTGATGGTTCTATTGATAAGTACAGGGCATGTCTTGTTGCAAAGGGTTTTTCATAGGTTGAGGGTATTTATTACACTGAGACATTTTCCCCTGTCGCCAAGATGAACTCTATTCACCTTGTCTTATCCCTCGCAGCTTCTCAGGGATGGCCCATTTTTTAGATGGATGTGAAGAGTGCATTCTTTCACGGTGATCTTACTGAGGAGATTTACATGGAGTAGCCTTAGGGATTTATGCAGGATTCCTTCTTGGTTTGCAAACTTTGACATTCTTTGTATGGTCTCAAATAGGCCCCTTGGGCTTGGTATGAGAAGATGGACTCCTTTCTACTTTCTATAGGATTCACACATTGTCATTCTGATCCTATAGTCTACATTCAACATCTTGAGGATGAGGTTTTGATCCTTGTGTTGTATGTCAATGATCTTCTCATCACAGGTAGCTCATCTTCTATTATTTAGGATGTTTAGTGCGCATTGATGGAGCAGTTTGATATGACAGACCTTGGTCTATTACACTTCTTTCTAGGTCTGCAGATTGTTCAGTCACCTGCTAGGATCTTTGTTTACTAGCAAAATTATTCTCTTGACATGCTTTGGCAATTTGATATGCTTGATTGCAAGCCTGCTCCCACACCTTTTTATTCAGGTGTTACTTTGTCTACCTCTTGCACTTCACCTTCAATGGATTATACATTATATCGGCAGTTGGTTGGTAGTTTGTTATACCTAACACACACTCCTCCTGATCTCTCCTTTGCAATTGGTCTAGTATCTTGATTCTCACATGAGCCTCATGAGATTCATTGGCAAGCTGCCAAGTGTATTTTGAGATACATTCAGGGCACACTTATGTATGGCATTCATTACACATCACAGGCTCCTCACATTGTTGGCTACACTGACTCAGATTGGGCTGGTGATGTTGATGATCGAAAGTCTACTTCTGGCTTTGTTTTTTGTCTTGGCTCTGGTCTTATCACATGGCCATGCAAGAAGTAGAATGCTTACGCACTTTCATCTATAGAGGCTGAGTATAGAGCAACAGTGCATGCTAGTCAGGAGATTCTCTAGCTTAGACAGTGTTATGCCCTGCATCCCTATCCCTACATTTTGTGTGCAAAATGTTGGGTCCCCCTTTTTTTGCTTTGGTTTGCTTTTTGCTTGCGGTTTTGCCTTGTCTTTCTTTTTCTTTCTTCTCTCTTTCTCTCTCCGGGGTTTTCTTCCCCGGTGTGTTGTTTTGTTTGTTGGGTTTTTCCTTTGGGATTCTGGTCCCGGAGGTTGTCTTCGTTGGAAGCCTAATTTCAGACTTCGGGATTCTTCTCTATGACATTCTTAAGAATATCATCACAAGGAATCCCCTGGCCTGGAGTCCGGAGGTTTCGCTCATCTGGGAATTGTCAGAGGAGGAGGATTGCTTTACCATGGGTATCAATAGAGCTTACCTATCATTTTCACACTTACTGCAATTAAAACCTTCAAGCGCTTAGAGTGAATTAAAGAGCGATTTCAAAGAAATTAGTGGAGCATTTGCAGAGAGTTAGTAATAATCAAAGCTTAACATCTTCTGTCATTCTCAGGCAAGCGCAAGCGCTTTGTGGTGGTGATTCTAACAGTTTGACGACTCAGGTTGTTGTAGAGTTCTATCGGTAATCCTTCCTCGTCCTCCACCTTCTGCGTCCTCGGGTTGGTGTTTCTTCCTTCCCTCCTCTCTCTTTTGCTTCCGCTTTCT
Source organism: Thuja plicata (assembly GCA_018584345.1). NCBI lineage: Eukaryota > Viridiplantae > Streptophyta > Pinopsida > Cupressales > Cupressaceae > Thuja > Thuja plicata. Next base: position 333,113 of record MU221390.1, read on the forward strand.
GGTTTTTCTTTAGGTTTGCTTGGTTTTGTTTGTCTTTGTTTTGTTTTTATTTTCTGTCTTGTCTGGTCTGTGGTCTTCTAGTTTTGCCACTTGTTGGTGGGTCGGCTCTGCCAGAGGGTTTTCCTCCCTCTATGCGAAAGTCATTTGCCTGTAAAGTCTATAAATTGCGTAAATAATGTAAATATGTAGATAGTTGTTTTCATTCTGCCTTGTCTAGTTTTCTTGTGAGCATCGTCCCGGGATGTATTTTCATGTATATATGTACATAGCTGTATGTAACCCTTGTATATATCTCCTCATTTTCATGTATATATCCCTTGGCTCTATGTATATCCTTCCAGGTGGCTTGACAAGCTGGTCAAGTCACCTTTGCTTCTGGTTTCTCACCTCCGACCTTGTTTTAAGGCAGAAAACTACCTATTTGAAACTCAGCTCTCGGCCGATTTCAAACAGGCGGTTTTCTCTCTCCTCCATCAAGGCTGTCAGGACCTCATTTATTTCCCATGTGTGCAATTACTTTTAGCCAAGTGGCTTTCCCTTTTCGCACATTCGGACAGTTGGCTCCACCGTCATTGCCATCACGTTCATTTAATACCAATGCACGTGGCGCCCACGTGGGCTTGACAACTTGCTTTTTCATTCATCCTTGCTAACGGTCATTTCTTCAGACCTCGGGTCTCTTCCCACCACCCATCCTATGTCCTTACCAAGTGAGATAAAGTCCCCGGACCCGGATGTATGATTCATAAAGTTTACAATATGTTTTGCTTTTCGGTTGCCTTTGCATGATACTAACTTTTCAGGAAAGCAAACATCACGGTGGTAGGTTCTCCAGACTTCGGGATAAATTATTTTTGATAAACATGTTCTGACGGTCGTCTTGTCTCGCAAGTCCCCAGACTTCCTATTCCAAACATGTCTGAAGCGTCCTCATCATCTGCACCTGGAAGCCCGGAACTACCAACCGCAACAGAGACTAGGGCCACCGCAAAGTCAAAGATGGAGAGGGCCCTAGCAAAGTTGCCCCTCACCATGAAGTGTGTATAAGATAATGAGATTGTCGGCTCAAAGATTGAGTCCAAGGTAAAACTGATGACCGACACCAGTGTCAGGACTTGGGCAGAAATGTAGGCCTTGGTAAAGATCATGCACATCCAGCGACAGGCTGGAGATCCATTGGCGATGAACTTCGTAAACTCCAGAATCCATTGGGTAGCTTGCTTCCCATGCTCCGTGCAATCTCTGGAGCTTATCTTAACACTGGCTTCCAACTACAACTCTTTAGTTTGGGCCATTATGCTCGCAGCGGTAGATCCCACAGGATACCCCACTCCACTGGTGTCTCTCGACCCAGTCACCTTCCAAGCAAGCCCGGGGATCCCACAATTTTCCAAGGCCTTGGTGGTCACAAGGAATGATGCCTTGAAGCAGTTCCCACAACTGGAGGATGCTGCCCAGGTATACATGAATACCCATTGGCTCAAGGTCCCAAAGAGGGACCCAAAAAGAATGAAGATAGAGATTCCCCACTCTGAATTCAAAGAGAGCATCTAGATGGGGATGATAACATTGGCCCAGGTCTTCGGGCAACCCTCCGCCCAGGAATTTGCAAAATGGATGTATTATTTCCTCCTTGGCATCGCCACCAAGGAAGGATTCTTCGACTAGGCCACCATAATTTCCAATCACGTCGATTCCGGGTTCCGGCAACTGAACCAAAAGAAGAAGTTCTATATGTCTTCTTACATTTTCTGGGCCCTGGCACAACAAAGGCCCCACTCTCATATCCTGCTCACTAACGGAGTACTCAGGATTGGCCTGGGACAAAAGGCGCCATGGGACCATTTCCCTCTGCCGAGTAAATGAAGTGTTCGTTTACTACCATCTGCTTACACCAACCCGGGATACCGGATACCGCCTGTCCACTGAGGTGATGAAATTGGTCAGTAGTTATGGACATTACTATGTTCAGTTACAAAAGCACTCATACATTTGGGTCGCCGGCTTCTCCAAAAAACCCTACTTGTTTCCCAGGCATTGTGGGGACAAGATCGTGCTGCTAGAATATTATCGGAAAATAATGGAGTTGCACGCCTTCTTGGCCCTCAAGAAGGTCCCAAACGTCTCATTCCCAATCTCGTGTGGGAGCTACACATGCAGTCTGGCTATCGCGAAGGAGGAAGACAATGAGTTAAAAAGCTACAACCTACAAGAATTCTATCTGGCGCGAAAGAATTTTGATCTGCATGGTCGAATTGCAATGGCACTGCCCCGGGCTTCAGAGCCCCATCGAATACATATGGAGGATTTTTGGGTAGATTGTCAAGATGATGTGGAGGTGTGGAGTAGGCACTATGTGAGGATGACAGCCGGAATGATGCAGAAGCTCTGGCTCCAGAAATTTCCAGCCGACTTCTCAGACGCTGCCCCCACCGAAGATCCCTAGTACAAAGAAAAGGGGATCGACAAAAGAGCCCTTCCACTGGTAAATTGGGCAGCCTAGGAAGAGCCCACAATTGAAGACTTCACCTGGGAAGTAGTAGAGCAAAGCCATGCCTACTTCAAGAAAGTGTGCCCCGGGAGTACTCGCCGGATAGCCCAGCCGGCACCAAAGCTAACTCCACCACCAGTACCAAGATTGACCCCGGGGGCTGGGACTTCTTTGTAGGGGGAAGATAAGGGGCAGAGAATAGATACAACCCCTTCCATTCAAGAATTCCCCATACAGAAACAAATAAAACAATCGGTGGCAACTTCCCAGCAAATGAGGGAACAGTTAATTACGAAGCTGGCCACCCCACCACTGATGACCGGGCCACTTCGTCCTTCTTCCTCCCCGTCATTGGAAGCCTTAATGGTCAAGGTGACAGGGGTGGATCCGCTGGAAGAAGTGTTAATAAAATATGCGGGACCCCCTCTGGTAACCCGGAGGAAAAGGAAGCACATAAAACAGCCCAAGGCAGAACCAGCGCCAACGACGTCCCTCCCCCGGGAAGTGGAGATTCTTTCTTCCAGTTCCCCAGAGCCAGAGAAAGAAATAGAGCCTGCTGAGGTCCCGGCTAGTCCCCCTCCAGAAGAAGAATTTGATGTGTTTGCGACTGAGGATTTCGGAAACTTACAAGGGGATGATACGCAAGCAGGGGCGGAAGTCCCAGAGATAGAACTAGAAGTTGCAGAACAAGAAGCCGCAGGGCAAGAGCAGCAAGAACAAGAAAAGGAGCCAGAGCCAGAGATTATCTCCGGGGCTCCAGAGATGCAAGGTTCGGGAGTGGACCAACTAAAGCTAAGTGAACAAATGGCATCCGCTGGGGGAACCGTACCTTCGAGAATAACCATAAACCCAGCCACCACGTTCCCAAGGCCACTTTTGGGGGTGACCTTCGGGCAGGTTATCACAGCGGCCCAAACTCTAAATCTTAGCCTGATACCTCCCCTACTGCCAACAGAAGAAGAAATTCCGGCAGAAGAAGAAGAACAAGAAGAAGAGAAGCTCAAAGAAGAAATCCCCGAGGAAGCCTACCAGGGTCCAGACCCAATGCTAGATTTACAGGACCAGGCTGAGGAGATCGAGATTGAAAAGAACGTCGCTGCAGAGGAAGCTGAGGCAGGGAAAGGGACAGATGAGGTACATGTGGAAGAGGAGCAACAGGCACCGGACACTGGGAGAGAATCGGGAGAACAAATTCTGGCAGGAAGGCCGCCTCTCCCACCTCAGTGGCTGGTAGAAAGAAGAAAGAGAAAAGCTCAGTCTGCACCAGTGATTCCTCCCTCCCTGACCGAAATGATGGCCCTAGCTGAGGGCCCGCCAAAAGGTGAAGAAATCCCAGACAGTTCGTACTCTAGGAACTGGGCCGGGCGGAGAGACAGTTGCCATTGTGGCAACACCTCCCCCAGACGCTGATGAAGCAACCGCGGACCCTGCAGATTACAATGTTGCAGAGGTATCCCTGGGCAAAAGGGGAAAGCAAGGTGAGGTAGATTTGTTGAAGGAGGAAGCAAGGGTAGTTGAAGCCCGATATGAAAAGGAGGCCCAGAGGCTCAAGGATGAGAAAGAAAAGAACGCAAACCTTATGGGGTTGCTTACTGAGCTGGCCAAACCCATCAATGCCACCCCTCCAGAGACCTCCACATCAGAAGAAATACCGCAGAGTGACATAGACTCCTTGCGGGTAATGAAAAAGAAGCCCTAGGCAGTAGAAAAATGGGTCACCCTACAGATAGGAAACACCCAGCATTTCCTTGCGTCCACTCTCCTGTACTTGTACACGGCCCGGCAAGTTATTCACCAGGCAGAAACACTTATTGAGCAGTGGGAGAGTGACACCGAAAATTACCAGGCGTGGAAGGTGGAGCTCGAAGAGCTCCTCACCTTGGGAGAAGACATGATTTCTGAATCTAAAATTCTGGGTGAGGAATCATTTGATTTTGTAAGAACTCAGCACACCAGACTTGACCTCACATTGGAGGTAATCAAACAACTGGTAGAGTCCTTGCAAGAGAAGGTAAACACCGTAAAATATCCTTCTAATTTATACAATTCTTATGTAATAAAGATTTCCAGGGCTGATCCCCTTAGTACAGATACATACACCCCCAAAGATTCAGTTTTGGGGAATTTTGATGAAATAATGCAATCCCGATATTAGTCCCCAGAGGGGATAGACGGGGCCCAAATGGCAAAATTAACCGAAATGATACTTAAGGGCCATGACGCGGCGAGGATGGCGGATGAATTTAAAGAAAATGTTCCGGACCTGGGGGAACAAGTTGAGGTCTCCAAGCACAGAAGGGCCAGCCTGAAAGATATAGATGAAGATGCCATTTTCCATCTCCTCCAGGCTTTCAACGATAATAAGCAACCTTGAGCTTTCTCCGGAGGCCGGGGAAAAACTCACATTGAGTATTCTTTATTCTTTTTGGTACGTAAGTTCCTAGAGCTTAGAGTCCCAGATCCAAAGTTTTGTATTCTTTAAAGTGATCTATGTCCCGGTCCCCGAGGCCGACTGGTCACTTTCAGAGGTGGTTAATAAAGACTGTCAGAACGTAGTTGGCCACATCAAGGGGCATTGGCTCAGCAGTTGGTTTTCTGACAGGGTTGTCTTCTCGAGGTGTCGCTCAGGAGTACACCTGGCACATTGGTGACAGGGCACTGCATTTCCCATTTATGAGGCATGTAGCCTCGGTCCCTAGGGGACCTACTTTCTTCCTTTTTCTCTCCTGCTCTCTTCTCGAGACCAATTCTTCCAATGTATATTCCTATCTTATTCTTCTGACATGACAGACCTATTCTGTCTCTAGGTCTTTTATAGGGTGGCGCAGGTAGTACCGGCCCCTAGATATTGTATTTTATTTAAAGCATGAACTAAATAGGGTTAGGGTTAGAAAAGAGTTGTATAAATAGGCAAATTGGCCCATTTCCAAGGGTTGACAAAATTGATGATTTTGTTGTCCATAGCAATAGCAAAGAAATTTCTCTTCTTAAGTTGCAGAGCTCAATGCTCCACTATTCTGTTTTTGATAGTTAGATGCTCCCCTGGAGCCACCATTGTATCACGCACCAGTGCTCGCTGGACTGAATATTAATGAAGAAGGAAGAATTCTTGACAATGATGTTGTTGGCATTCCTGCTTCCAATTTAATGGTATTTCATATTTTAATGTTCTTTATGTCTTTTACTTTGGTATGTTAAAGTAGATTAACGACCTCTTTATTCCTGCTACTGATAAAATGCTAGCTGATGGTTATGTGTATCTTTGGTATTTAGTGTAGTTTACCAGGGTATTATTGATGTTCCAGACATTTCAACATGACTATAGTTAGATGAAATACTTCTAACCCTGCATGATCTTTTTCATTTTTGCTAAGTATAGAACGCTCGGGAATACCTTACTTTGATCGAATCTCTGGAGAAGATGAGTTGAAGAAACCAGCTATCCCCCTCGAAAATAGTCACCTCTCCCAACTGAGCCCCGCACCGTCATGATCCAACACCCAAGTGCTTGAAGGCCCGGAGGGTTTATTTCCCCCGGACAACCTTTGCAGGTGGAGTTGGCCGATTTCCTCGAAACCCGGTGACAACTTATGACTGTTGGCGGACCCGGTCAGTAAAACCCCGTCAACAGAAACTGGTGCTAGAAGGAGGGCATGAACTTGTCCCCTTCCAGAGATTCTGATTTTATGCCTCCTAAGGGTTCCCCGAGTTATAGTTTTAGGAGACAAGCCTTTGATAAGATTGGGTCTTTTTCCCCAGCTAAATTTGAAAGAGTCCTCAGGTCTGCCCCGAATTCTGGATGGTTTGTCGAACTTGAGCCCCTACTCGAAAGAAGTAGACCTCAAAAATCACACCAGCCACTATTGTCTGGGGATCTACCATATCTCCAAATACCCAAACTCCCCAGATAATCCCAGGAACCAGTGCCCAAACTACCCAACATATAGTTCCCCCAATGGCTACATACTTCAGAAATACCGGATCCCCAATGGGCACTTTTCCGAGCGCAACCAATGATTTACCCTCTCACCCGGAGAAAATGCCATGAACCGACACCGGATCCAGCATGAAGATGTTGTGACCCGCATGTTCCCCCTGTCCTTAGGACAAATCAAGTTGAACTGGTACCTTAACTTGCCTCCCAACTCCATCAACACTTGGCAGGACATGGAAGACGCCTTCTTGGCTGCCTTTCGCGTGCATATGGACCCAGCTTGGTCCCATAGCTAGTTCATCTCCATCAGGAAGGAACCCAATGAACCTCTTGCAACATTCAACCATAGGTTCCAGCGGGCCTTGAAACGGTGCACGGGCCCCTTCATTCCATCCCCAGAGGTAACCATATAGACCTATCTTAACACGATGGACCCCTTCATTGCCACTCTCCTCTGGAGAACAACCACCGCGGGCGACTGGGACACCTTGGCAAAAGTCTACAACCTATCCCTAGAGCTATCCCATGGTCTCAACAAATCCTCGGGCGGGATTGGGCAGAGAACGCCTTTTAACATGATCACCGGCGAAACTGCATACGTTGGGGGTTACAACCCAAATTTGGCAATAGGCGCCCCTTCGATGGTGATGAATCCTCCGCCACCCGTGATAGACCAACAGGCACGGTATGTTTACCCAGCCCAGACCCAAATCTCACCAGGTCTGGAAGTCTTCCCTTGGAATCAGCCGCAGCAGACACAACAGACTTAGACACAACTATCTGGAGTGCCCTTCTTTTAGTCGTCTGCGGATGGAGGATTGTTGCCCTCGACTCCAGCTAATCCTGCTGTCTTCCTGGGAAGCCAACAACAAGCACAACCATCACATTGTGACGCCAACACCCAGTTGACTACCGAGGTCGAATCCCTCTAACAAATGCTGTACACTTTGACTATGGACATGGGTCAACTGAAGGCGGGGTCCTACGTACCACAGAATTCAAATTCCCAGAGGGAAAATATCTTCTCCGGCCAATGAAACAACAATGCTGGGGGAAGAAACTTCAACAACAGGCCTAGGCCCAACCAACAATAATGGAATAATAACGCTAACACCGAAGGCCCACCTCCGAACCAAAATGGCGCTGGACCATCCAATTTTACACCAGTCGCAGACTTTCAGCCCATGACTAACTGGTGTAGGCTACACAATACAGGTTCCCACAATGAGGTGAATTGTTCCACTTTGGAGAAGGTTATCATGATCTCCTAGTTGGACAGGCAGCAGTCACACGATGCTACCCCTCCAGAGCCTCCTATCCAAGAAACAACCCATAGTGCCTTCACCTGTGATACCATCTTCTTCAGAACTTCTGGAGAGGATGAAGAAAAATTTGAATTACAGGGATTCTTTGATGAATCCATCCCGCCCTTTGAGGCCAATGCCTTTACTAACCCATGGGCTCCATACAATACCCGGAGCTAGGCTAGTAAAGGACCAGCTTACGTGCCTACACCTCCTATCAAAGATAGTCCTCCTCCCTGAAATAACGTAACTGATCGACCCGTACCTCCAAAAGGTCCTAGCCCTAACCAAGCGAGAGACCTCGCCGAGGAAAATCACCCATTCCCGGGAGGGAGATTCGATATCACAAAGGTGTTAGAGCAGACCAGCACCTCCATGACCTTGATGGAGGTTTTGCTAAATTGTCCCGAGCAGAAGAAGTCCCTTTTGAAGCTCTTAGGGAACCCAGAAGTATTTAGCCGCCCACCCAAGACTATCTCCTTCAAAGATGATAATGCGGCTGTCTTCCGGGGAAATAATGAGGACCCTCCTTTCCTACTAGGCCTGAACATATACGAAAAAAATATACACAACTTCTTAGTAGACTCCGGAGCTTCGGGTAACATCATGCCCTTGTCCATTTGTTAGAAGCTCAGACTCCACCCCACCCCATCTAACGGCATAGTAATCTAGCTGGATAAGACTACTATAAAAATGGTGGGGTAATTGAAGAACATCCGGATACACCTTATCCAGGACCCCAAGATAGCCAGCATCATTGACATCCAAGTGGTGGACATCCCAGAGACCTACGGGATGTTACTAAGTCAGAATTGGTCTAAGTCCATGAACGGATACTTCTCGACCGACTTCACCCATTTGTGGCTTCCATGGGAAGGAGAATCAAACAAGATCTAGGTCGAAAGTGAATCCTGGATGAAACAGGCCCTTACCGAAGTTGGGAGGGTCAATGAAGTCCTTTTCTCTGAGACTTCTCTGGGAGTGTACCGCCCTCTTTAAATCTTAACATTCGATTTCATCCCCGGAGAGGATCTCGTCGTGCTTCAAAGAGCACAGGACTTAGAAGAAAAGGTGAGGGTTGAAGTTAACTCTCAAGGCACCTCAGCAACCCTTTCCACACTCCTGTCCGGCACTTGGTGCCGAGTGCACTACCAAAAACATTCAGAGCTTGAGTGTGAGCCATGTCTCTCGATCGCTAACCGGAAACTTGATACCTTCCAGAATGAACATACAACCGATTCTCTGGGACCCAGTACTCCTATGGGATGCACTCCTTTGGTGCCATTCCCCCGGGAATCAAAAATAGAAACACCTCCGGAGGTAAATTTTACTTTCACGCCGGCGGTCCGGGAGGAAATCCCCAAGTCTCCTAGAAATAATCCAAAGAAAACTCCCCCTCCCCAGCCCCAGATTGCAAACAATGACTTATGGACCCTAAAGTTTGATGGGTCCCGATCCAAACAAGACTGTGGGGTCGGGGTAGAATTAATCAACCCGTGAGGGAAATCCTTCTTTGCGTCTTACAGATTGCAATTTAACTGTACAAACAATGTCACGAAGTACGAGGCTTTGGTCCTTGGACTCTTATTTGCTCTAAGAAAAGGTATCACCCGTCTCCGGGCTCTAGGTGGTTCAGAGTTGATTGTTAAGCAAGTATAGAGCCAATACACATGTCACGACAAAAGGCTGGCTGCATACCACAACCAGGCTTGGAGCCTTATCAAATATTTTGATGCCTTTGGCATTGACCTCATTCCCCGGTGACGGAACTACGTCCCGGATGCCCTTGCCATTTTTTCCAGCACACTTGAGCCAATGGCCAGCTCGCGACTCCGAAGATTTTCAGTTGAGATGGTCCCCACCCCGTCCATTCCAGACAATGTCACCCATTTTTAGGTTTTTAAGGATGATCAACATATCCTAGCCTTCATGGAAAACGTTGGAGTCTTTGAGGATCAGATAGTGGAGGAACGTGACCATGACGATACTGGGCAGGGTGATGAAGATGATGGGATCATGGATTTTCCCACTAACACCATCCCTAAGGGGATGGTTGCGCTAGAACGAATCTTCGACTCGGACCCTTGGGCCCGCGAGAAGGTGTCATCCTCCCCTGAGGGAGGAAAGTTTGAAAAGGTTAACATCGGCCAGCCCGATGAAGAAAAGATCATCCACATTGGTACCTCCTGTTCCCCTGGGGAAAAGGAGAAGATTCTCACGATCCTCCGGGAATACATTGATGTGATTGCTTAGGGATATGAAGACTTGAAAATGTATGATACATCCATCATGACCCATACTATTCCTCTAAAACCTGACACTAAGCCTTTTTGGCAAAAGCAAAGACCAGTCAAGCCCCTGATAAAACCTCTGATTCATCAAGAAGTAGAAAAACTGCTATCAGCCCAGATAATCTTCCCAATCCGGCACACTACATGGGTTGCCAACTTGGTCCCTGTGAGAAAGAAGAACGGCGAGATCCGCCTCTGCGTGGATTTCTGAAATTTGAACAAGGCATCTAAAAAAGATAATCACCCTCTCCCTTCGTTGGATGAGGTGTTGCAGATAGTAAATAGATCTCAGATGATGTCTTTCTTGGATGGATATTTAGGGTACAACCAGGTCATGGTCAAATATGAAGATAGAGAGAAAATAGCGTTCACCACTAAGTGAGGAATGTTTGCGTACAAAAGAATGCCGTTTGGCCTAATCAATGCGGGGGCCACATTTCAGAAGGCCATGGACATCGCATTCGAGGGCCTTGTGAATCAGTGCATAATCATCTACATAGATGATTTGACCATCTTTTCCTGAGACAGGCGTGATCATCCCACCCACCTCGCTCAGATTTGTGAGAGATGTCGTCAGTACGGAATATCCCTCAACCCCAAGAAGTGCATATTCGGGGTCACCAAGGGGAAGTTTCTTGGGCATATTGTCTCTGAGAAGGGTATATCCATAGACCCCGATAGAGTAAAATCATTGCTGAACTTACAAATGCCTGGCAGCAAGAAAGAGATGCAATCCTTCTTCAGAAAAATCAACTTTGTGTGATGATTCATTACGGGGTTAGCAGAAATAGTTAAACCGCTCAATGAAATGATGAAGAAAGATACCAAGATTGAGTGGGGTCCTGAAGCAAAGCGGGCATTCACCTAAATTAAACAAATAATAATGGAGGCACCTGTCCTGGCTAGTCTGGACTATTCCCTCCCATTTTATATCTACTCATTCGCTTCGCCGCATTCTGCCGCGGTGGTGTTGACCCAAAAGGTCGAAGGAGAGGAACGACCAATAGCTTTCATGAGTTCCCCCTTTAAAAATGCTGAAGTCTGATAGTCACCACTGGAAAAATAGGCCTTTAATCTAGTTCACGCCGTGAAGAAATTTTGGCATTATATTCTCCGGAGCAAAGTGCATGCTATCATCCCGGACCAGGTTGTCAAATCTCTGTTGATGCAGAGTGAATTGGGTGAGAGACGGGAGAAATGGATGGCCATCCTCCAAGAATATGATTTAGAAATGCAGCCCATGAAAATAGTCTGAGGCCAGGGACTAAGTCAGGCGATGGCAAAAGGGACTCCCCGCATAGAATGTTAGACTTACGCAGTGGAGTCCATCACCCAAGACCCGTGGTATACCGATTTGGTATACTTACTGCTAAATAACAAATGTCTAGAGGGTTTACCTCCCCACAAATGCCATGCTCTACAGATGAAAAGCGCCCACTTCATGATAAAAAATTCTGCGCTTTACCGCAGAAACTAAAAAGGAGTTTACCTCCGGTGCATCGACAGGGACCAAGCTGTAAGAATAATTAACAAATTTCATGGATAGTTTGGAACCGGGCATGGCTCAGCTGATGCCACTGCCCATCAGATCCTCTGGGCCAGATATTATTGGCCCTGTGTCTTCAAAGACGTTTACACTCATGTCATGAAATACCATACTTGCCAAACCACAGCGCATCGTGAGCGTAACCCAGCAATGCCTCTACAACCAGTCTACGAGGCTAGACCCTTTGCCAATGGGCATTTGACTTTATCAGGGAGATAAACCCCAACTCATCTACCAACCACCGATACATACTTACTGCTACTGATTACTGCACTCGAAGGTCTGAAGCTATACCTTGTAAAAACAACACGACAAATGTGGTTATCAAGTTCTTGGAAGAAAACATCGTCACAAGGTTTGGAATGCCCTTTGCTTTAGTATGTGACAATGGTCCGGCATTTTCTTCAGCGCAGTTACTCGAATGGACCTATAATCGGAGGATCACTCTAAAGTTCTCCAGCAACTATTATCCCCAGGAAAACGGTGTTGCTGAATCAGCAAACAAAAATTTACTCGAAGTGATCAAACATTTGTTAGAACAGAATCCCCAGGATTGGCATCAAAAGTTGAAATTCGCCTTATGGGCGGATCACATTCATGTCAAGGCCACTCTAGGAATGTCACCATTCCACCTGGTTTATGGCCAGAACCCTGTATTCCCAGTCAATTTACAGATCCCAATTTTACAGTTTATGCAGGAATTTAACAACAGGGACAACATCGTGGAGGTTCGGCTCTTGAATATGGAGTGGATGGAAGAACAAAGGGACGCAACCCTCAAACATTTCACATGTCATCAAGAAGTGGTAAAATGATGGTTTGACAAAAGAGCCCAATACAAGGCTTTTCAGATTTTGGACCTGGTCTTTTTGTGGGACAAGGCCCGGGAGAAGAAAAGAAAGCATACCAAGTTCCAGCGGCTCTGGCTCGGACCATACCTGATCTCGGAAATCTGTGGGGAAAATACTTACCGCCTTAACACTCTGACTGGAGAACCTGTCGCATTGCCTGTTAATGGGCAGTTTCTCAAACACTACTTTGAATGAGCGTAAGTTTGTCCAAAGTTATATTATATATAAATATTCGCTTGTAAATATCTCTTTCGGGTGCCTCATTGCGAGATACCCTGTCTTGTAAGTAGTCTTGTCGACTGTCCTCTGGGACGGTCCCTTTTTGTTGTTTTTATTTTCACTTTTTCTTTTCTTTCAGCCCTGGTGTTTTGCTCCATCTTGCAGGAATTGGAATGCTTCGCATAACTCTGGCCTCTGGGGCAATGTCTACGGGATGGTGAACTTTAGAATCTATCTTTAGCACGGTGGAATCAGCCCGGTCTCCGGGGTTGTTTTATGGGTCATGGCACATTTTGAGGAATTTCCATTGGGTGTTCTCTCCGGGAGTCTGGCAATCAGTGAACAAAATAATAATTTAAGGAACAAGTAATCGGACACACCGAGGGTAGATCGGCTGTACTGATTGGTTGACCCACATCTGAAAATCTAAAAAAATTGTCCCCGGGGTCCAGAGTTTTATCCTCTCTTCAAACATCTAAGTATAGGTGGATAGGTGAAAGAAGTACTGCCATTAAAATTAGCTAAGCTTAAGCTTAATGGTGAAAGAAGTACCGCCTTCCCCACCCAGAAATAAATAAAATAGTAAGAGAAAAAGTGGGATGAAACTCCGGTCTCCGGGGGGAATGAGAAAATTGATGACTGGTTTGATGTAATTAGTGCCTCTTCTCTATTCCTCCCAAAGGTCATCGGCTTGATTTCCTTTCAAAGCACACACGACACCACTGATAAAAGACTACGAACTAGCTCCTACGTGGTTGGATTCTCTCAGATATGTTGCTCTTTGCCTGTCAGACGTTTTGGGAGGCGGCTTGTTCCAGTTTTGCTAACCAAAGATTCTTTAGTTCTCAAATGCGCTAAGGAATTTGTCCCAGATAGTCACCATTTGTTATGCCCTACATCCCCGTCCCTACATTTTGTGTGCAAAATGTTGGGTCCCCCTTTTTTTTCTTTGGTTTGCTTTTTGCTTGCGGTTTTGCCTTGTCTTTCTTTTTCTTTCTTCTCTCTTTCTCTCTCCGGGGTTTTCTTCCCCGGTGTGTTGTTTTGTTTGTTGGTTTTTTTCTCTGGGATTCTGGTCCCAGAGGTTGTCTTTGTTGGAAGCCTAATTCCAGACTCCGGGATTCTTCGCTATGACGTTCTTAAGAATATCATCACAAGGAATCCCTGGGCCCAGAGTCTGGAGGTTTCGCTCGTCTGGGAATTATCAGAGGAGGAGGATTGCTTTACCGTGGGTATAAATAGAGCTTATCTGTCATTTTCACACTTACCGTGATTAAAAAATTCAAGCGCTTAGAGCGAATTAAAGAGCAATTTCAAAGAAATTAGCAGACCATTTGCAGAGAGTTAGTAATAATCAAAGCTTAACATCTTCTGTCATTCTCAGGCAAGCGCAAGCGCTTCGTGGTGGTGATTCTGATAGTTTGATGACTCGAGTTGTTGCAGATTTCCATCGGTAATCCTTCCTCCTCCTCTGCCTTCTGCATCCTTAGCTTGGTGTTTCTGCCTACCCTCCTCTCTGTTTTGCTTCCACTTTCTGGTTTTTCTTTGGGTTTGCTTCGTTTTGTTTGTCTTTGTTTTGTTTTGCTTTTCTATCTTGTCTAGTCTGTGGTCTTCTAGTTTTGCCACCCTTTGGCGGGTCAGCTCTGCCAGAGGGTTGTCCACCCTCTGTGCGAAAGTCATTTGTCTGTAAAGTCTGTAAATTGTGTAAATAATGTAAATATGTAGATAGTTGTTTTCATTCTACCTTGTCTGGTTTTCTTGCGAGTGTCATCTCGGGATGTATTTTCATGTATATATGTACATAGCTGTATGTAACCCTTGTATATATCTCCTCATTTTCATTTATATATCCCTTGGCTCCATGTATATCCTTCTGAGTGGCTTGACAAGCTGGTCGAGTCACCTTTGCTTCTGGTTTCTCGCCTCAGACCTTGTTTCAAGGCAGAAAACCACCTGTTTGAAACTCGGCTCTCGGTCAGTTTCAAATAGGCAGTTTTCTCTCTCCTCCATCAAGGCTGTCAGGACCTCATTTATTTCCCATGTGTGTAATTACTTCCAGCCAAGTAGCTTTCCCTTTTCGCGCGTTCAGACAGTTGGCTCCACCGTCATCGCCATCACGTTCATTTAATACCAACGCACGTGGCGCCCACATGGGCTTGACAACTTTCTTTTTCATTCATCCTTGCTAATGGTCATTTCTCTGGAACTCAGGACTCTTCCCACCACCCATCCTGTGTCCTTACCAAGAGAGATAAAGTCCCCAGACTCAGATGTATGATTCATAAAGTTTACAATATGTTTTGCTTTTCGGTTGCCTTTGCATGATACAAACTTTTCAGGAAAGCAAACATCACGGTGGTAGGTTCTCCGGACTTTGGGATAAATTATTTTTGATAAACATGTTCTGATGGTCATCTTGTCTCGCAGGTCCCTGGACTTCCTATTCTAAACATGTCTGAAGCGTCCGCATCATCTCCACCCGGAAGCCCGTAACTGCCAACCGCAACAGAGACTAGGGCCACCGCAAATTCAAAGATGGAGAGGGCCCTGGCAAAGTTTCCCCTCACCATGAAGTTTGTACAAGATAATGAGATTGTGGGCTCAAAGATTGAGTCCAAGGTAAAACTGATGACTGACACCAGTGTCGGGACTTGGGCAGAAATGTAGGCCTTGGTAAAGATCATGCACATCCAGTGACAGGCTGGAGATGCATTGGCGATCAACTTTGAAAACTCTGGAATCCTCTGGGCAGCTTGTTTCCCATGCTCCGTGCAATCTCTGGAGCTTATCTTAACACTGGCTGCCAAC
This sequence comes from Thuja plicata, assembly GCA_018584345.1. Lineage (NCBI taxonomy): Eukaryota > Viridiplantae > Streptophyta > Pinopsida > Cupressales > Cupressaceae > Thuja > Thuja plicata. Next base: position 348,554 of record MU221390.1, read on the forward strand.
TACAACTCTTCAGTCCGGGCCGTTATGCTCGCAGCGGCAGAACCCACAGGATACCCCACTCCACTGGTGTCTCTCGACCCAATCACCTTCCAAGCAAGCCTGGGGATCCCACAATTTGCCAAGGCCTCGGTGGTCACAAGGACTGATGCCTTGAAGCAGTTCACACAACTGAAGGATGTTGCCCGGGTATACATGAATACCCATTGGCTCAAGGTCCCAAAGAGGGACCCAAAAAGAATGAAGATAGAGATTCTCCGCTCTGAATTCAAAGAGAGCATCCAGATGGGGATGATAGCATTGGCCCAGGTCTTCAGGCAACCCTCCGCCCAGGAATTTGCAAAATAGATGTATTATTTCCTCCTTGGCATCGCCACCAAGGAAGGATTCTCTGACTGGGCCACCATAATTTCCAATCATGTCGATTCTAGGTTTCGGCAACTGAACCAAAAGAAGAAGTTCTATATGTCTTCTTAGGTTTTCTGGGCCCTAGCGCAACAAAGGACCCACTCTCATGGCCTGCTCACTGACGGAGTACTCAGGATTGGCCCAGGACAAAAGGCACCATGGGACCATTTCCAACAAATTCAATGGGAAGCCAGTTTCCCTAGTTTCTGTCGAGTAAACGACGTGTTCGTTTACTACCATCTGCTTACACCAACCCGGGATGCCGTATATCACTTTTCCACTGAGGCGATGAAATTGGTCAGTAGTTATGGACATTACTATGTTCAATTCCAACAGCACTCATACATTAGGGTCGTCGGCTTCTTCGGGAAACCCTATTTGTTGCCCAGGCATTGTGGGGACAAGATCGTGCTGCTGGAATATTGCCGACAATTAATGGAGCTGCACGCCTTCTTGGCCCTCAAGAAGGTCCCAAACGTCTCATTCCCAATCTCATGTGGGAACTACACATGCAGTCTGGCCGCCGGGAAGGAGGCAGACAATGAGTTAAAAAGCTACAACTTACAAGAATTCTATCTGGCGCGGAAGAATTTTGATCCGCATGGCCGAAATGCAACGGCACTGCCCCGGGCTTCAGAGCCCCATCGAATACATATGAAGGATTTCTGGGCAGATTGCCAAGATGATGTGGAGGTGCGGAGCAGGCACTATGTCAGGATGACAGTCGAAATGATGTAGAAGCTCTGGCTCTGGAAATTCCCAGTCGACTTCTCAGACGACACCCCCACCGAAGATCCACAGTACAAAGAAAAGGGGATCGACAAAAGAGCCCTTCCACTGGTAAATTGGGTAGCCCAGGAAGAGCCCACAATTGAAGACTTCACCTGGGAAGTAGTAGAACGAAGCCACACCTATTTCAAGAAAGTGTGCCCCGGGAGTACTCGCCGGACAGCCCAGCCGGCACCAAAGCTAACTCCACCACCAGTATCAAGATTGACCTTGGGGGCCGGGACTTCTTCGTAGGGGGCAGATAAGGGGAAGAGAATAGATACAACCCCTTTCGCGCAAGAAGTCCCCATACAGAAACAAATAAAACAATCGGTGGCAGCTTCCTAGCAAATGAGGGAACAGTTAATTACGAAGCTGGCCACCGCACCACTGATGACCAGGCCACTTTGTCCTCCTTCCTCCCCGTCATTGGTAGCCTTAATGGTCAAGGAGACTAGGGTGGATCCGCTGGAAGCAGCGACAATAAAAGATGCGGGACCCCCTCTGGTAACCCGAAGGAAGAGGAAGCACATAAAACAGCCCAAGGCAGAACCAGCACTAGCGTCGTCCCTCCCCCGGGAAGTGGAGATTCTTTCTTGCAGTTCCCTGGAGCCGGAGAAAGAAACAGAGCCTGCCGAGGTGCCGGCCAGTCCCCCTCCAGAAGAAGAATTTGATGGGTTTGCAGCTGAGGATTTCGGAAACTTATAAAGGGATGATACGGAAGCAGGGGCGGAAGTCACAGAGATAGAACCAGAAGCTGCAGAACAAGAAGCCGCAGGGCAAGAGCAGCAAGAACAAGAAAAGGAGCCAGAGCCGAAGATTATCTCTGGGGCTCTAGAGATGCAAGGTCCGGGAGTGGACCAACTAAAGCTAGGTGAACAAATGGCATCCGCTGGGGGAACTGGACCTTCAGAAATAACCGTAAACCCAGCCGCCACGTTCCCAAGGCTAGGTCCGGGGGTGACCTTTGGGCAGGTTATCACAGCGGCCCAAACTCTAAATCTTGGCCCGATACCTCCCCTACTGCCAACAGAAGAAGAAATTCTGGCAGAAGAAGAACAACAATAAGAAGAGCAGCTCGAAGAAGAAATCCCCGAGGAAGCCTACCATGGTCTAGACCTAATGCTAGATGTACAAGACCAGGCTGAGGAGATGGAGATTGAAAAGAACGTCACTATAGAGGAAGTTGAGGCAGGGAAAGGGACAAATGAGGTACACGTCGAAGAGGAGCAATAGCCACCAGACACTGGGAGAGAATTGGGAGAACAAATTCTGGCAGGAAGGTCGCCTCTCCCACCTTAGTGGCTGGTAGAAAGCAGAAAGAGAAAATCTCAGTCCGCACCGGTGATTCCTCCCTCCCTGGCTGAAATGATGGCCCTAGCTCAGGCCCCGCCAAAGGCGAAGAAAGCCCAGATAGTTCATACTCTACGAACTGGGCCGGGCGGAGAGACAGTTTCCATTGTGGCAATGCCTCCCCCAGACGCTGATGAAGCAACCGCGGACCCCGCCTGATTACAATTTTGCAGAGGTATCCCTAGGCAAAAGGGGAAAGCAAGGTGAGGTAGATTTGCTGAAGGAGGTAGCAAGGGCAGTTGAAGCCTGATATGAAAAGGAGGCCCAGAGGCTCAAGGTTGAGAAAGAAAAGAATGCAAACCTTATGGGGTTACTTACTAAGCTGGCCAGACCCATTAATGCCACCCCTCTAGAGACCTCCACATCAGAAGAAATACCGCAGAGTGACATAGACTCCTGGCGGGTAATGAAAAAGAAGGCCCAGGCAGTAGACGAATGGGTCGCCCCACAGATAGGAAACACCAGGCGTTTCCTTACGTCCACTCTCCTGGACTTATACATGGCTCGGCAAGTTATTCACCAGGCAGAAACACTTATTGAGCAGTGGGAGAGTGACGTCAAAAATTACCAGGCGTGGAAGATGGAGCTCAAAGAGCTCCTCACCTTGGGAGAAGACATGATTTCTGAATCTAAAATTCTGGGTGAGGAATCATTTGATTTTGTAAGAACTCAGCACGCCAGACTTGACCTCACATTGGAGGTAACCAAGCAACTGGTAGAGTCCTTGCAAGAGAAGGTAAACACCATAAAATATCCTTCTAATTTATACAATTCTTATGTAATAAAGATTTTCGGGGCTGATCCCCTTAGTACAGATACATACACCCCCGAAGATTTAGTTTTAGAGAATTTTGATGAAATAATGCAATCCCGATATCAGTCCCCGGAGGGGATAGACAGGGCCCAAATGGAAAAATTAACCGAAATGATACTTAAGGGCCATGACGCGGCGAGGATGGTGGATGAATTTAAAGAAAATGTTTCAGACCTGGGGGAACAAGTTGAGGTCGCCAAGCACAGAAGGGCCAGCCTGAAAGATATAGATGAAGATGCCATTTCCCGTCTCCTCCAGGCTTTCAACGATAATAAGCAACCTTGAGCTTTCTCCGGAGGCCGGGGAAAACTCACATTAAGTATTCTTTATTCTTTTTGGGATGTAAGTTCCCGGAGCTTGGAGTCCCAGATCCAAAGTTTTGTATTCTTTAAAGCGCTCTTTGTCCCGGTCCCCGAGGCCAACCGGTCACTTTCAGAGGTGGTTAATAAAGACTGTCAGAAGGTAGTTGGCCACATCAAGGGACGTTGCTCAGCAGTTGGTTTTCTGACAGGGTGGTCTTCTGGAGGCACCACTCAGGAGTACACATGGCACATTGGAGACAGGGTGCCACATTTCCCATTTATGAGGCATGTAGCCTCGGTCCCCAGGGGACCTACTTTCATCCTTTTTCTCTCCTGCTCTCTTCTCGAGACCGATTCTTCCGATGTATATTCTTGTCTTATTCTTCTGACATGACAGATCTATTCTGTCTCCAGGTCTTTTGTAGGGTCGCGCAGGTAGTACCGGCCCCCAGATATTGTATTTTATTTAAAGCATGATGTAAATAGGGTTAGGGTTAGAAAAGAGTTGTATAAATAGGTAAATCGGCCCATTTCCAAGGGTTGGCGAAATTGATGATTTTGTGTCCATAGAAATAGCAAAGAAATTTATCTTCTTAAGTTGCAGAGCTCAATGCTCCACTATTCTATTCTTGATCTAGTTAGATGCTCCCCTGGAGCCACCATTGTATCACGCACTAGTGCACGCTGGACTGAATATTAATGAAGAAGGAAGAATTCTTGACAATGATGTTGTTGGCATTCTTGCTTTTGATTTAATGGTATTTCATATTTTAATGTTCTTTATGTATTTTACTCTGGTATATTAAAGTAGATTAACGACCTCTTTATTCCCGCTACTGATAAAATGCTAGCTGATGGTTATGTGTTTCTTCGGTATTTAGTGTAGTTTGCCCGACACTGATGATTCTTCCTGTTTGTCCAGCCACTCCAAACATGACTTTTCTTCATCCCATATGCTATTCTTTGTGCCCGCGATCCCATCTGCAGATCTTAGCAAAAGTGGCCCGACGTCGGGCCACTTTTGCTAAGATCTGCAGATGGGATCACGGGCATAAAGAACAACATATGGGATAAAGAAAAGTCATGTCTGGAGTGGCTGGACAAACAGGAAGAATCATCAATGATATATGTGTGCTTCAGAAGCATCACTGTGTTTTCAGACGAAGAACTTGTGGAGTTTGCGTGGGGAGTGGAGGCAAGCAATCGGCCATTGTTGTGGGCTATCCGTCATGATCTTCTCCAAGGAAAGTCTGCCATTTTGCCTGGGGAGTTTGTGGAGAGAACGAAGGAGAGAGGGTTTTTCATTTCTTGGGCACCACAAACTAGGGTTTTGTCTCATCCCTCTGTGGGAGGGTTTCTGACTCACAGTGGGTGGAATTCCACAATTGAGAGCACAAGCTCGGGGGTGCCCATGATATGCTGGCCATTCTTCGCAGAGTAGCCAACAAACAGGAGATTTGTAGATGATGTTTGGAAGGTCGGTTATGAGATGAGGGAGAAGGTTATGAGAAAAGAGGTGGAAGCGTTGGTGAGGAATTTGATGAATTTAGAGGACGAAGGAGACAGAGAGATGAGAAGTAGATTGAAAAAGTTCAAAGACAAGGCGATTGCTTTAGTTGAAGTGGGTGGAAATTCTTACAAGAATATGCATAATACTAAATGTAGTACATTAGTTAGTTCTATAGTTGTAATCGGTTAGTTGTAACCATATTCCCACAACAATTTTTCATGTTCCTTATATTCATGTTTATTGTAATCGGTTTGTAGTAACCATATTCCCACAACCATTTTTCATGTTCCTTATATTTGTGTTTTATTGAATGGAAGAATCATCGAATTGTGTCCTGCTCAACAAAGGCACGTAGGAGGAATCTTAGTGGTCAGTATGTATCGAATTCCACTGTCGCTAGTACACCTAGGCCCACATATCTATACTTATCTTGATTGATTATTTCACACTTGCTGATTTAATATTCGATATTTTTTACAACATTGTACCAATAGTTGTGGGTTTAAAGTTGTTTTTGCTATTGATGACCACCCATAATTTAATGAAATGTGTCCCTTATTCTAAAAAGTAACCAATCGTGTGATACCACATCAGCTACACAAGTACAGGGTCCCTAGTACACTAAGATTGGTCTTACTTTTTTTTGGGCTGTTTTGGACACCTTGGCAAAAAGCATGTTGATGTGGCATCATATTTGATAATGTGGCCCTGAAACCTTAGTTATAAGCATGAGGCTTGCCAAGTAAGCTACTGTAAAAAAAATGGGAGTGATTTGAAATTTTCACGTAGGATTTTGAGAAGTGCAAAGTTAGGGTGCTCAACAATTGGGTCCTCTCCCCTATGTCGAGACTTGGGCCTCACATTCATCTAAGTAAAATTGTTCATCTGTTTTCGGTTCATTGAATTAAAAACTAGCACTTGCACCTTTAAAGGGTGCAAGGTTGCACTGATAGTGTTATATATGTTGCATGATGTTTTCCTATTGCTTAATCTAATATTATTCAATTATAATGTATAATTGGCATATATATATATGTTATATTATTAATATTTATATAATTTTAGATATGCAAGAAGGTTGTTTGTTACTTTAAATTTTTTTATAACAAATTCTATCATAAAAATCTATTATATATAATATGATAATAATATATATAGAAAAATAAAAACATGTTCTATGTTATTATAATTAATTAAGTTAAACATTTGAATTCGTTTGCATAACCTATTGAACCAAGGCTCTTTTAACATCACAATTTTTTTGACAAGAAATTTCCTTTCTCAACTCTTCTGTCAAAGACTTGTCTTCACCTATTTTCCACAACCTCAATTCGAGTATCACCTCTGGTGGAGTACAATATACGAAATTCATGATGGTGCAAACATATCTCTCTGCAAAATCAATCAAGTTATACATCTGAATTCAACTTTCTTGAACTTAAAAAATAGCCCAATTGAAAAAATTTAACAAAAATGAGAAATGATGGGATTTGATTGGAATACAAGATGGAGAATATCTCTCTCGACTTTCAATTTAAGGAGAATTTCAATCAAAATTGAATCATCCTCTACATCTTCCTTCGCATAGGAAACAATATTAAAGACATAACTAATACAAATTATTCCGATAGAAAAACATGTGAAAAAAAAATAATAATAATCTAAATAAAATTTAACAATAAAGCTTAAATTTGCCCCAACAAAATTTTAAACAATATTTTAAACATTACTTTTCCTTTTTTTTTTTAATAAAGAAAAATGCAATTAAAAAAAGCATGATCACATTGATGAGCATTAATTTTCTGTTAATTGAAATTGTAAATACACATTTGAGAAAATAGCAACTTATATTCAGGCTAAATTTAATTGTATATATTCTTTGGACTTCAGATGTTCCCATATAGTCATCTCAAAGAAACGAAGTTCTTTCTATTTATATAATATAAGCTCACAAGCATTTGCCTACTGTACACGTATAGGAACAGTGGCTGACATCTAAAGGATTAAAAACAAGATTCAAAGAATGTGTAAACTAAAATCCTCAAGATTTTAGTGACAACTGCATTGGAAAATACAATTTCATAACTACCCAGCATAGAAAAATAGAAATCAAAATAGCATGATGTTGGCACAAAAATGAGAACTCATTGTAGCCTGCTAACAGCTAGTATTCACTAGCACTTGTACCTTTTGAAGGGTCCAAGGGGTACGCTGATAGTACTATATAGGTTCATTATTGTTTTGTACATGCGGAATAGGTGTATTTGGTTTCCATTGACAGCTAGTTTAGACGAGATTCTTCTGCTTTCCGTTTCATTGTATATGGACTATTCTGCATTTTGGCATACCTATCATAGGATAATGCAGGCTGGATACAATGACTATCCATAGATTTGACTCTTGATATAGTTGTAAACGTCATTCCTTGTCTCTCTATTTTACCAATGTCAATTGTTGCTTTTTGTAGCTTGAGCCCCTATGATTTGTGTATAGTGATAGCCCATGACATGGTTAGAGGGAGTTGTCTTTGGCTACCTAATGTGAAAGGCACAATCGGTACAGCCTTTGGGTCCTTTTCATCCCAAGATGGTCCACAATAATTATCAAAGCGTATGACAACATATATAGGCACACTTGGTGGCTTGCAGTCTGGCCAATAAACAATGTCAATCACCTCACCAAGAGCTCCATTCACAAGCCTTGTCTCTATCAATATATTCACCGTAAGCATAATGTGTTGACCCCTACAGAGAAGTACATGTTTTTCTAATTGTTCATCATTCACTATATTATTATTTCTATTTGCAAAACTCATTGCTATGCTTATTGCGATCGAACAATGTAATGATTTCAACATCTTCTTGTTTATCATAATAAATTTAGTCTTTTTCTTAAATTAAATTATTTATCATAATAAATTTAGTCAATTTACTTAGAATATTTATAACATCAAGTTTAAATTAAATTTTTTTACATGAAATATTTTAATTTTGTATATTTATTTTACTATTTGTATGAATCAAACTCTTTTTCTTAAATTAAATTATTTATCATAATAAATTTAGTCAATTTACTTAGAATATTTACAAATTGTTATTTGATTTATAATATATTGTTTTTTTATCATAATAAATTTAGTCAATTTACTTAGAATATTTACAAAATGTTATCTAATTTATAATATATAGTTTTTTTATTGATAAATTTTCTATTTATTTAAATTTTGTGCTTTATATTTCAAATAAATAGACATTTCAATAGATTACAAAACCAAAATATTTACTTTAACTATATGGAGGTTGGTTACTACACCCTCTTTCAGATTCATGATATCTAGAATTTACATTAACTATATTTTCAACAACGCACTAACTTAGGACAGTCACAAATCCCTTTCTAATGCAATCATAGGGAAGTGGGGAAACTTCTAGTGGACGCGATTGAGAGTTCATCTAGAATTTGATAAAATTATTCCTAAAATTCCAGATTTTATTTAATATCGGTCACAACCTCACTAATGCTAGGTCTACAGGATGGGTCACTTGCCAAATGAACGATGGATTTTGTATTGTAATGGTTACCTAGGCTTTTGTCTACTATTTCTTGAATGTTGGCCTCATCTTTTATCTTCTCCCACACATGATGCAACATGTTCAAACAATCATACTGACATTGTTTCAATATTTTTTCAAATAAAGCACACCATTAGCACATTTTTTTCATGTTTGGAAAATTTATGGAATATCTTACCCATTCAGCCAATAGTATATTCTCGATAGATACTTTTTTTTTTATCTCTCCATAGATCTCCATAACTTTTCCCATCCTCTCTTATTTCTCAACGCGACCATTACATCACAGTAATTGTGAATGTCTAGCAATTTAACCTCATTTTTCTATAGACAGAAATTGTTTTATCATAAATTCAAGCCTTCAAGAAAGCACCCAGCAAGATATTATACGCACCTAGCTTGCGCTTCTGGTCATTCACCATCATCCTAGTCCATACTTTTACAACATCAAATTCAATAATATATTATACTGTTCTAGAAATACAATGTTATAATTTTAACTGTTAAGATCTCTCCCCATATTTTAAACCTTTATTGTTGAGAGTTATTAAATTGGATTGCAAAAAGAAGACACCTATTTCAAAGTGGGATTTAACATCTTTCAATTTCCAGATTAATTCTACTGCTCTTATGTCGATGCAGGGCTCAGTCTTTGATCTATTGAGCAATGCAATTATTCACTGTAATAATTTTTGTGGACCCATTATAATTTATATATAAAAATATACTTCATTACAAGATTTGGACAATCATTTTAATCCCGCTCATTTTAACTGAGCAACTTGAGTGAGAACCAATTGACATTACAGTTCTAATGTTAAACAACTTTGTAAGTCTATGTGCCTAATTTCTAGTAGTGAGGCCATAACATCTCATTTTTCTAGTTGTCCATCGTGGAAAGGAAAGGCAATAGTCTAAAAAATTAGATATTTCATTCTGCAATCATATCCAACAAAGCAATATCCCATGGGATCCCATTTATTTCCCTCCCAATTTGCAGAGGCCAAAATAAAAAATGGCTTCTACATCTCGCTCGATTTGTTGAAGCAATAATTGGACAACTTGTTGATGGCCATGGAAGGTAGCAGTACTTCCATCTGAATTTTTTCCCCTAGGAAATTCAGGCCCTACTACCGACCTTCTATCATCTTTTTGTACTAATTTTTTGATGAATCAGATATTACTTTGCCCTAATCAACTGGTTAAGTGTATACGCGTTCCCCACCATAGAAGCCATGTAAAGACGACTCTACATTTCTTTCAAGAAATTAGCATTTTCATCCATAGATCTTAGGGAACCAGAGTCTGGAATGTGGTCATAGAAAGTGTCCCACAGATTATCTTCTTGCTTCTAACTTTTGGCTTCCATGGATCCACCTTCCAAACTAACCTGCCCTTGTCTAAAGGAATCAACTTCACGTAAATGGTCGATTCAATGAGATAATTTCACCCATGATCTTCTTCTGATTATAAAGTGATCAATTTTGTCACAGAGGAAAGTATGAAAATCGGCTGAAGAAATGATTGATTCTACAATTGAAGACGAGAGGAAGTAAAGTGAATGGCCATCTATAAATTAGGGGAGTGGGATCCAAAAATTTATTCCCATGTGCCACACATCTCGTTGTATTGATGCCTCCATTTGGTGTAACACAGTCATAGCCACCTTAAGTTTAACATAGCATAATCACTTTCGTACAAACCTGTTGTTATCCAGCTGGTTGCACCATTTTCCTATAGTCGTGTGCCATAAACGTTTCCCTACGGGAGCTGTTTCCTAGCACCACTTTTACCTTTCCCGGCGTAAGACTGTCGGAATGTCTGAAAATCCCGACGGGCATCTCCCCAGGAGCTAAATAGAAGTCAACAATGCGAGTTGATATGGTAGACAAATATCTAGTGAAGTTATAGATTCCAATAACATAAATCGTCCTAGATTGATTAATTACAAATATGGATGTGATAACATAAAAATTGAGTACTACTTGGTATTAATGTAGTAAATGTAAAAAAGGCTAATGGCTTTAGGTTCGATGTTTGATGGTGTATAGTTCTCTTTTGAAATTCTTTGGGATCTAAGTGTTGTAACACTCAAAATAGATCATATTTATTTGTTATGAGTTTTAGAATGTATTAAAGGTCTATTCCATGTTCATTTTAGAACAAAGATGATATATTTTGAATGCTAAGATATGTATATTTTAATTCATATTTTTTTGGTAAGAAATTTTAATTCATTTTATTATGCCTTTAGAATCCAAAATACTTTTATACGGATATTTAGATATTAGAGGATGTGAAATGGATTCAATTGAATGCCTTTAATTTAAGGATATGACAATAATTCATACAAACATACATAATGTAGTTAACAGTGCTCTGGTAGACATGTATGCAAAGTGGGAAAGCATATACAGAGCCTGTGAATTGTTTGACAGAATGCTGCAAAGAAACTTTGTTCTCGTGCATTGCAATGATTGTAGGCTTTATACAAAAATGGATTTGTTGAAAAGGCTTTAGAGACATTCGAGAAAATGCAATTGGCCGGTGTAAAGCATAATTCCACAACCTTTGCTAGCATCCTCCCCGCTTGTGCCAACATGGGAATTCTGGAATAAAGTATGGATATCCATCAAAACATAAATGATAGAGGAATTTTGACAGATGTTGTAGTTGGCACTTCTGTATAAGAGGACAAAAAATATTTGACTCTTCTTTCCAAAATATATTTGATCTATGTTAAAGTTTGACAAAAATCATTGCTTCTACACTTGAATGCATAGCTCTTATTTATCTTATTTCTTCTTCAAAATTAAATAAGAAGCAAAATGATGATAAACTTATAAAAATAAAATGAAATTAATAAAACATCAAATAATTTATTGAAAGAACATTTACACTCCTTTCATATTTTTTTACTACATTACAAATCAATTTTAACTTTTTGTTAACATTAATATCATCACCATAATCATAATTTTAACTAATTTCTTATAACTATCTCCCTCACTCCTAATCATTACTCAATTAGTTAAAAATAAAAATATAATCAATTTATTTGTTAGTACAAAAAATTTCGTATATTTTTTCTAATTTAACTTTCCCTGAATTCTTTATTCATAACAATTTCTTAAATTCAATTACACAATTCCTGTGAGTTAATGAATAATAACTCACGAGAACTCTTTCATCTCTCCTGATAACAAAAAATAAAAATCACCTGATCTCTTTTATGGAAAAATAGAGTTTCTCTTTAGGTTGTTATTAGTTGCTCTTGTTTCTCGTGTACAAAAAAGAGTTCAAAGAAAACCTATTAAAAGAACATTGCGTGAATCAAAATAAATCCATATATAAATCAACAAAGAAAGAAATGAATTACGAGAAAACAAAATAGAGGGAAGCTTCTTTTTCTTCAGTCTGGTTTGCAGAGCTCTGAACCAGTCACCACATTATACAAATTGACAAATTTGCTTAAACAATTTCATATATATCATATATTAACAATCTGAGTATAGATGAAGGCATGCCATGTCTGTTGTAACTTGTAAGCAAAAATGTTGCTTACAATCCCCATATAAAAACTGAGTCCCCAATGAATGAAATGATTTCTATATTTCAATCCCACAGCAGAACAGATAAACATCCACAAAACATTCTGGCAGGAATCCCTTATGCTCTGAACTCAGATATCTTAAAATTGCTTTTCTTGGGGAGATCTGGTGTTGATATAATAAACCTCTACAAATATTCAAAGAATCCAATCAATTAAAACCCATCAAAAAATTACAGTGGCAATGTGAAGTTACCTCTGCTGATCAATATACAAGCAAAAACAACTTATGGCCAACAAAACTCTGTTCTCTGTGGCTTGCAATGTTGATAATGCAGATCCAAAAATAAGTGAAGAATTTATTAATCAATGGCCTTTGCATTGGTCTGAAGGTCTCTTCTGCTACTTACCAACTTTAGAAGGGCAGGGAGAAACAGACAAAGTCTAGATACAAAGACTAAACATTTTCTTCTTCTATAACTCTAGTTTGTATGAGAGTGTGTAAAATGAACATTTTCTTGTGCAATAAATGTAGGTTGTATGTGAGTGTGTATACATCGAATAAACAAAGGGATAATGTTCAAGTTTTCTGTATTAACAATATAATCAGATTGTTGTCACACAATCCATGAGATGCATTTTGTTGCAAGTTAATTAGCATACCCATTTGAGCACAGGTATGAAATTCCTAGATAAGTGCAGAACACAATTTTTCGTCCATGCTGATTTTTTTTGTTTGGATCGGTGTACAAAGAATATTGCCCGATTGTACCTATGAGTGCATTTCTAATCTCTATATAAATAAGCCCAAGTTAGCGATAAAGCAAATTATTCTTTATTGGTTCCTGACACTTAAAATACAAAAGATCTTTTGTGAAATGCTAAATTATTTAGTGGGCTGCAATCCTACACATTTAAATTGCCACCTATAGGTTTAGACATTTTGTTTAAAAACAAAATGAATACGAACATTTATTTTGTTCTTGGCTGAAAATGTTATATTCAGATTGGTGCGTCTTTACTAAAATAGGTCATGTTACAATAAAAAGCTACACAGACCTCTGCATTGGGGATAACTATACATCTACTAATGCTTTATATATAATGCCACAAGCCTTCAGTTCAAAGAACAGAATTTAATACGGTCATATAATAAAAATTAGAACATATATTACTGCCTAATTTCCAACACGAGGACACAGTTAATGTGTTTCTTACAGCCGATTACAAATTACTGCAATCTATATACAGAAGAAAGTTCACTGACTGTGGGCTCTAATTAGAGGATATTATCTCGCACAACAAGATCAAATAAAAAGGGTTTTTTTTTTGTAATGGGTGTATAAAAAGGAAGCAAATATTCCTCAAATCTCGTCTTTATCTGTACATTGTTTTGTTGAATCCTTCTTAAAAGATAGGTGATGGGCAAATGCGATATTTCAATCTTTTGGCAAAAAAACTGAAAGTGGACTTTTAACTTAGGAAAAAAGATTAACAAGCATTAATGGTCGATGAATCATCAGTTTAGAGGTGGTCTGAGAATTAATAGCACAATATTGATTGGAATGACTGAATCCTTGATTGCCATACCCAAACAGACTCGGAGAATGAAATGGAGAAAAGCAAGTTGGGAAGCAATCTAATTATCCTATGTTGGTATATGGACAAATTTGACTGGAATCAATATCCTAAGTTGCCACGAGAAGGCAAAAATGGATTTTTTTAGGGAAGAAACCTAATCTTCTATGTTAGTGTAGGTACATTTCGGATTGAAATGATGATCTTATGCTGCCATAACCAAATCAGTAACACGAACGGAAAACAAAACAAGAATAAAACAAGACAAGCAAATTTTGACAGGTTTAAAAACACAAGAAGCAACTTAACAAGAAATCTAAATCTAAAGTATACCGTAACAGGAGCGAACAACCAAATGGGGAGCTAAGAAGAGATTCACAGAGGCTAGGGCAATCCGAAACCCTGAATTTGGTTTAACATTTGAAACAAACAATAAATGAAAAGAAACAAGCGTAGAGGGGAAACAAGAGGACTTACAGCTTTAGGGTTTTGAAATCTATAGAGTGAAGGTCACAATACGTGAGAAGAGGAGAAACTGAGAGGCTATACTTATCTTGAGCATTTGCAAATCTCTAACATGGAAACCAGAACGCAATCGCAGGCGGAAGGAATGTTGATGCAAATAATTTAATTAAAACACGGCTTGTAGTCCATTGCATGCATAGAACACGTGGGAGATGAAGACCGCCTTTGGATTCATGATGCCCTCAATGAAAATCTCACATGCAAACGCCACATCTATTACTCTGCAGCCCCTACAAACCGACACACTTCCATCTCTGTTAGTCCCCACGTTTCACGACTTTCTGGCACCGCTTTTACCTGTCCCAGCGTAAGACTGCCGGAATGTCTGAAAATCCCGACTGGCATCTCCCCGGGAGTAAGCCTATCGGCTTAAAAACAACTATGAATAAGTAGTCTCAATGCTATCATATCTCCTCCTATGCCCATTCTAATGTAACTCAATATTACGCAAATTCAAAGATACTTAAACTCAAGGTTTCAGTGACAGATGCATTAAAAAACATTGATAGTCCATTGTAGCTATTCAACATAGTAAAAATACACTCAAAACAACATGTTTTCCCTTGCAAAAATATTAACCCAATGTAGCTCGCTTACAGCCAGTATTCAAAATAACTATAAAATATAAGCAGTCTCAATGGTAAGCCTATTCCATATGCAACTCAATAGTAAGCCTATTCTACTTGTTATGAAGTGTGGCTCTGGCTCCTTTCTGGTCCACTATTCTTATTTCTAGTTCTGTACAAGGTTTCTTCAAATCTAAAATCTGATTCCTGACCTTTGGACAGCGGCCTGGAATATATTTTGCGTCTATTATAGCTTGGAATTGTTTACCACTATCCACACAAACACACAAACATATATTTTTCATCTAGTATAGCATGTTCTATATTTACAGTGAGCATCCAAGGCACTAGAACTCATCAAAACGGACTAACAGATAAACAGGAAATCATTTTGATCTGGAACCGGAGATGGGGTCTTTTTTTATCTATTACTTTATTTGGCCAATACACCATTACTAAGATGCACTTATTTTTTCAGTAACTTGTTCGTAGTTTCTCTAATTCAAAGTTAAGCTGGCTAAACTGAATTTTTGTAGCCTAAAGAGAGCACTATGTTTTGATCCTGAAATATAGTGGGATTCGGAGTTATTAAGGGCCTTGAGAGAACATCGTTGATTCGTGCATAGTATTTGGATGAGATCTATGCATTGGGAATCTTAAGTAGATTGACATGGCTAATTTGAAGATGGAGATTGTGGATTTTTCTATTAAAATGCCAATTTATTTTATGAACCTTGACTAGTTGATTTCATGTATGCTAAGTGCAAGGCAGTTTTGAATGCCAGCTCTACTATTAACTGACATTTTTTGTCTGATACACAAGATCATGGCCATTGCTTTGGCCTATGGTACATCTAATATATATCTTCCCAAAACTTATCTAGTAAATGTTATATTTGTTGATACTGGATACGCTAGCATGCAAGTTTACGTTGATGGCTTCAAGAAGGGGGAATTCAATTTCATAAGTTCTTTGATCATGCTTTTGACATATCTCTTGGTGGGAGGGATTTTGATGAGGTGTTTTTCATGTATTTTGATGTGTCTAATTATGCTTGTGTTGGTCAACATTTGCAAGCTACCTGTGAAAAGCTCAAGGTGGTTTAAAGTGCCAATCCTGAGGTGTTTCTTAATATTGAGTACCTAATGAATGAGAAGGATGAGAGAGGATTTATCTAGAGAGATGAGTTTGAGGAATTTATATTTCCCATTCTTAAGCATGTTGCGAGGCCCTGTTTGATGTAAGCCCTATTGTGGACGAGATTTATGTGGTTGAGGTTGTCCTTCAATATTGAAGATATTGAAAGTGTTCTTTGGAAATGAACCATTGAGGACAATCAATACTAGTGAGTGTGTCGCTTGAGGTTGCACTATTATCCTAATATTCAAGGTTAGAGATGTGACGGTGTGAGTCAATGCTTTTCATTTTATTTTGGTTGTCTTCTTGAACAAGATTACACATTTTGTGGAATTTAGTAGTAGAGGTGGTGAGGAATTAGAAATGATATAATCAATGCTAGTGAGTGTGTTTCTTGAGGTTGCACTATTATCCTAACATTCAAGGTTCAAGATGTGAAGGTATGAGTCAATGCTTTTCATTTTATTTTGGTTGTCTTCTTGAACAATATTACACATTTTGTGGAATTTATTAGTAGAGGCGGTGAGGAATTAGAAATGATAGAATTCGATGTAATGTATAATGCATATAGATGTGTCAACAAGGTTCATCACTCTTTGTTACTAATTTTATATAAATAAATTTAATTATATGGCTTAGTAATCTCAAATAGTTGAGTTGTTGGTATTGGTTTTTAGGTTAATTAAGACTTGGCCAATCTAGTTAATATTTATATCGAGTATTTTTTTTACAAACTGTTGAATGTAATATCAACAATAGGTGCATGTTTTAGTTCGCATGCCAGGTATTTGTTGTGGAAAATTTCTTTGGGTTTCAAAGATATCCATTGTGGACATAATTAAAGCATCTTGTAGCAGAAGCTTTTAACATTATAGGAAAAAAAAAGGTAAATACAAGTAGAAAATGAAAATTGAGGGAAAAGGCACAAAAGAGGATGCATACCAAATGTGAAGGTCACACCCTACTATTTTTTAATCTGTATTGAAATGGTTTTAGTCAAGGTAGAAGGAGCTTCAATAGACAAATTTGTGCCACATTTTGTCTTTTAGATAGAGTTGTTCAAGTATAGAGAATTAGAGATAGGCAAGCAACAACCACTTTTTGCAGCATACAATACATAACTTTATTATTTGTGCATCAGGAATCCCATTTTCAAAGAAATGAAAAATGTTTTATTTTAAATATCAATCCAAAATGAGGATATTTTGGCAAGGTGACAATTTATCCGATTTTCAGTAGAGGAGTTTTGATTAACCATAATAGTTCCCTTTAAAATACATTGGGTCCATAAAACTGTATAGCCATAAACTTGGAAGTATTTAAAGGGTTATTAGGTTACGATTTTAGGCACCATACCAATCTGTAAGTCTATAAAATGAAGCAATTTGAAATGGGGAGGAGTGGTGATGGTAAAATCAACAACAATGTGGTGGAAATAGAGATATATATGAATAGGCCTAGTAGAAATAGTATGATGTAAAGCCATTGGATAAATCACTGAGTAATATGTTGAAACAATTTCTATTAGTGTGAATTATAGTGACATGATTTATACAAAATATAGAAAATGAGATGGAAAGGAGAAAATGCACTTGTAGGATAAGTGTGATAAATCATATCATGCCTTTGTCCTACTGTTGCCAAAGTGTGCCAATATGAAAGTGGATTTGTTTACCATGTAAAACAAGATAAATGATAACTTGAATATCATGCCTTTGTCATAATGTTGCTAAAGTGTGCCCATATGAAAGCGGCTTTGTGCACAATGTAGAAAACAAGATAAAATAAATAATCTGAAATAGTATTTCTTTGGTACACCCTTTTTTTATGCTCGAAACGGTTTTTGTTCTTTTGGGAAAATCACAATAATATTTTGATCTGTTGTTAATCTCTTGACCAAATTTATAAACTCCTTTACTACATACCAAGATCACTAACTTTTACATTAAGAAAAATTGGGTCTAGTTTTGTTGCCTCATCCACTAAAGGCTTATGACAAGGCATTTTAGTTTGAATGACTATTTCTTGTTTCCAAACTGCATTTATCTTTGGTGAGAATACATGAAATTTAATGGCTTATTTACAACTTGAAAGCAAGGACATTGAATTTATAATTTATGTTATAATGTCTTATACACAATTTTCTTTTTTGGTTTATCATTTAAACATTTAAAATTTTCAAGGTAAAAGCACATGTTTGAAAAAAACATCGTTCAACTTTAAATTCATACAATTAGAAGCAAATGACGTAAGAGTACGTGTGAGAATTTTAATAGTAGAATTTTAAATAAATACTCCAATATTTACATGTTGAATGTTTTGACTGCAAATTCTGATGACATGTAACTGATTGAATGTTTGTAAATGTTTAGTTGATCACCGAAATATAGAAGGATAATGCAAGACATTAAATCAGTTAATGGATTGTATTGTCATTGATGTCAACTTGATATAATCTAATCAGTTATAATCAAAGTGTCAAATACTTCAGAGAATCAGAGAGATAAAGATTATACTTTCTTTAATGCATAAAATACAAGCATTCACATTGTGACTACTAACACCGGCAGTCAGTAGAACCCGATGGATAGAGATCACCAATAGTCAAGTCACATTGATGCCCGAGCAAGAACACTGATGAGCATTACCGATGAGTAGAATCACAAGCAAACCCGATGGCCAGAAACATAGTGTAAACCAATGGGGAAGCCCAAGGAGAACTAGAGTGTTGACCGATGCTATCAAAGGGTTAAATTGAAATTGAGTTAAGAAATGACAAAATATCTAGCTAGCAGAGCTAAATATAGAGTTAACTGGTAGTTATCATTGTTTTCATCGACAAGCTAAGCCAGAGATAAGTGATTGATTTAAAGATTTTTTTTCCATTTGGTAAAAAGATCCCAGTGAGATAAAACAAGATTTTTTCTTTAAATCTAATTAGAGATAATTGTGGATCATGCCAAGATCAAGAAGATCAAGAACTTAACAACGGTGATATCATGCCTATTTAAGAGACAACTCAATTCATTACGAATTGGTGTTGGTGAAGGAATGAGCAAGAGGATGCTGAAGAGAAACTGATGAAGAGAAAATTCATACAGTGTTGATCAACAAGCTAAGGAAAGAGCTAAATAATTCTGCGGACACTGAAAAATAGAGCACAACATCACCTAGCAGAATCAAAGTGGAGCAAAGGTATAGCTAAAGTTATATTGATCAGAACAATTTTGTGAGATTACAATAGATTTGAAAATCTACAAGTATAATTTGTATATGTAAACAGATCATACTATTTCAGTTTAGGCATTGATTTAGAAATTCTCTTAACCGAATGGGATTTAAAGATCCTTTCTATATTTAGATACATCCAATGGAACTTATCAAAAATTTTGATCATGAAGATAGCATGAGGTGCCAGATACTTATTGATAGGCCAAGAGAGTGTTTGATCAAGGATGGTAGCATAGAGATGCCCAATATCAAGTGACAGACTAAACTTTTAATCCTCTAACAAGGTCACACCGAACAGTGTGTTTGTAACCTTTAATAGGGTTGGCTCTTTAACAAGCTTACTTCAGAAGAGTGAAAAATTTGGGTTACCAGTCCCAAGTGGTTTTTCCCTTAACAGGATTTCCATGTTAAAAATCCATGTGTCAATGTGTTTATGAGTCATTACTTTAGTGTTTTGAATTACACTTAACTTAATTGGATTAATGAGTATAATCTAGATAATTTACTATCTTTCGGTAAATCAACAGACTGCTATTCGGTAAATCTACAATAGTGAGTTTTACAAAGCATTCCAAGCAGTAGTAATTTGATATAAGTATTTGGACGCATTCATCTTATAGGACTTAAGATAACTAGAGGTATAATTTTGTGGTACTAAGTTTTAAGGGTTGATTATTGGAATATTTTTGAGGCAACTGATTCACCCCCCCCTCTAAGTTATTACTGACAATTGGTATCAGAGATTTTGTGCTTAGAAAGGGAGTTTAACAGCTCAAGAAAAATATCACAAGATGAACAGACGAGATGTGCCTAAGTTGAATAAAGACAACTTTGCATCATGGCAAAGCAGAATAAGAATCCACCTATCAAGTATTAGAAATGATATTGTTCAATACTTAGATACTGAATATGTGTTGCCTACATGACCTCATACTCTTGAGAAATTAAGAGTCAAGCATGAGCATAACTACATAATGATAGAACTTACATCATCACTCTTCGATGTTGAGTTTGAAGATGTCAAAACCTGCACCTCTACAAAGCAAATGTTGGATAAGTTGAACCTTGTACATGGAGGAGATGCCAATGTACTCAGAGCAAAGGTAGAAAGCCTAAGAGGGAGGTTTGATGACCTAAGGATGAAAGAAGGAGAAAACATTACTCAATATAGCTACAGAATCAAAGAGGTAGTAAATGCTATCTGAGGAGTTGGAGGTGTACTTGAAGAGGAGACAATGGTAAGAAAAATCTTAAGAATCTTAAGGAGACAGGCATTTTTCAACTAACAGTTTAGCTAGGGCATGGTGAGAGACAAAATTTGCATTCCCCTTTTGGGTCTCCTCGGCACTAATACTTAGCATGTTATACAAGAAATTGGGAACATTTATTGGAATATTATTCCTTACTTAGCTAAGTAACTTTAAATGATGTGCATGTAAAATTGAAAATCTTCCCTCACAGGTCAAGTACCTTATAATGTACATTTTCAGCTCATTGAATGGTGGAGGGAGCTACACACATCTTCATCCTTGCATGTTTATCCCTAATGGAGGGTCTGTAGGTAGAATAAACTGGGCTTGAGATGACCTAGCATCATGCTCATTTTGATAGTGCTCCCCAATTGTTGGCAATCCAATTACTTCTTCTATGTGTTCCTCTATTGTGACAACTGTTAAACCCCATACAGTTGCCTTTCCCTCTTCAAATGTACTCATGAATTATGTTTCTACCTCATCATCAAATTGTGTTAGTTGCAAGAAATACCCTAGCCAACCACACGCATTGAACCTATGCACTGCTTCAATATCTGTGAGCAGAATGCCATGAACCATGGGCTCATGCCGCTGTAGCTTCCCTCCCATTTGTTCCAAATATTTTCCTTCAAATTTCTCCTGTAGCTTTTCAATCTCTGAATTTCTTCTGCTCTACAATATATGAATACCTTTTTCCCTTTTGAATCACCTTGAATTAAGTTTTCAAACTGCACTTCTTGAAACTACAGATTTTTCTCTTGCAATATTTTTGTTGTATTTGTCATAAACAATAATAATCATTTTTTACAAGAGAAATTATAATTCTAACTGCAAGTTTAAGTATGGGTTACCATGTTGATTTTAATTATGTCCTTTCAATTCACATCAAATCTAAAAATATGGGATAATTTGGGAATTATAGTACGAAACTTGTGTGAGAAAGTAAAGGGACTTAATGAGATAAGGGAAAGTTAAATATTTGATTTTCCATGTAATCTTATGAGAAGTGAGAGGGAAAACTAGCAATTTCATGCAAACTTCATACACTTCCCTACCCCCTATGCCACATGTTCGATGCCTAGCAACGGTGCCAAAAATGAACCGCCCCACAATATGTAATAATAATCATGCCAAAGATTCTCCTAGAAATAGTGTATTCAAACTAAGGATTACTTTCCCTATCATGAAGTGCATTTAAATTGTCAACCTAGGGATGTATACTTGAAATGGGATAGTACAATTTCTGCACTAAGTCTCTCAAAGAGTTATATTACCTATGCTACAGGAACAAAAAATACATGAAAGAGACCTATACTATTGTTGCAGGAAAGTAAACACACACACAACTACTTAATGAATTTAATGCTGAAAATTGCAAATTTAACTTAAACCTATTCTATCAACCCAAAGCATTCACTATAATTATCCTTGCAAGTGTTGCAGGAACATACACGAGTTTAATGTTGCAGGAATGAAACAGTAAACTACTACTTAAAATGTTGTAAATGTTGAAAGTAACTCTAACCTACTCTAATCTAATCTACCTCCCAAGTGCGCCCCTTGGTTGGCTTCTGCTAACTACTAACACATAATCTAAATCAAAATCACTCCAATATATTTTCAAAAACTGATTACGTCACAATGAAAATAATGAATGGAACTAGAAAGAGTAACTTCGCTATGCAAATATAACAACAATATATTTTCCAACTAACTAAAAAATAACAATCAAATCCCTTTATATAGAGTATTGATGCTTATTCAAAGCATATAGATAATGATGCAGGAGCATCCTGGGTGTAAGGGCAATCTTGCATCACCCAAAAATATTTCTATTTTCTTTCCAATAAGGGCTACCTTGTGCAGAGCTGCTATTTATGGAAACTTGCTATTTTTAGTAAGTTG
>MU221390.1:376836-402444 GCA_018584345.1 Thuja plicata
TGAAAGTTTGTAATTCCACATTTGTGGAGATAATAAGAAGCCCATTTTCTGTTCTTGCAAATTGTTGTTGTTTCTCTATTTCTGTTATGTGTTTGTGGCATTAAGGGGAGCACCCTTCATCAGATTAGGTCTTACTAAATCACACCATAGATGAAGGAGATTGTAACAACCCACGACAAAATGTAATAAAGTTTGGATAACCATTTCAACAGGATATTGACCGCTGAGAGAAAATATAGCAGAGTTATTTCCTATATTCCCTAAGATGATGGCTCCTCCATTGTAGTAGCCATGTCTCATGGTGTCATAACTATTCTCCTCATCACAGCTAGAACTTCAATGCCTCCTCTTCAATGTTCTTGATCCACTCTCAAGCCGCTCCTTTTTCCTAGCAGGTTAGTAGCATATGCGGATATATAATCAGGTCAACTAGTCAACTCAACCCAAATATTAGAAAACACATTCAAATAGTTATATGAAATACTATGATAGATATATAATTTTTAGAAAAACATGACACTACTAGCTACCCATAGGCTTGGTGGTTCTAATTGTACTTATAACGTGATCACAAGCTAAAATACTAAAAGGTTCACAAATGTCTTGGTAAATCTTTAAACAAAGTATAAATACTAACATAAAATAGAGACAAATTATTGTCCCATCATCTACCCCCTGCAAGTAAAAGACTTGTCCTCAAGCATTACATTTCTTTGCAATTCCTCTGAACTCCCCAACCTCTTTCTTTCCTCTCCGTCTGCTCTTTGCATGCCTACTCTAAATAGATGGTAAAGCAAGTCCTCCTATAAGGCACTAGGGTATTTTGTGAGTGGGTAGACTGTTGAGGTATTTGAACTTATTCCTCATTGCTTCCTTGAACATTATGATGACACTCTTCAAGGTCATTCTAACATATTGCAGGCTCATCGTCATATTTCTCTTTACATTTTGAGAAAGGTCTGGGATGTCAGGTCAAGTTGGGGAATTATATGGAATATATTGTACATGGGGTTCTTCAGTAGCTTTCTCTAAAGGAATAGATTGACACTCTGGGAATACTTGAGGAATTTTCCCTCTCTTTCGAGGACTTCTCTGTACAAGAGACTCTTTAACTAGTGTGAGCTTAAAAGAATTAAATGAACAAGTGATAGTGGGTCATAATATCTCAAAGAGAAAGACCACCTCTCCTTCCAATAGTGCTAGAACAATGAATATTTGCATAGAGGAGGACACATGGGTGAAGAAGAGGAGCAGAGATAGAAACAAGGAGTAGGATATCGAGGCAGAGACTGGGACCAATTCTTCCATGTAAGGACCTGCTACTAGATTGAGGAGTAAGACTAAGGGCTTGACCCCTTTAGATAGTATAGTTAATAATATTAAGGATATCAATGAATATGTCATTAAGAAGAACAACATTCTAGTTAATATGTTATAGTTTATATTTTGGGGATTGTTTTCCCTTGTATTTTTTTATTTTTTGGCATCTGGGTCTTGTCTAGTTGTGTTATGGTCTTATCTTTTGGACAAACTATCTACTATTATTGTGTAACTTGGGTTTCTAGTCCCTAGAAAACTAGTTTTCCTCTAATAAAAAATGTGTAGTCAAACAACAATGAGACTAAGTTGAGCTTTGATTTAAAGGGCGGTGAGATAAGAATCACCTACCAACATACTTCCCCTTGATTTTAAGACTCATAATTTGATATAAAAACACTCAAAACTAATCCTTTTGACTGACAGTGCAACATTTCATCACTATAGTCATATAGGCCCATATAGTATACTTCTAATATAAATCAACTATCTATTTACTCTTATCTCTCCTTCCTAAGAAATCACAAGTCGTAGTCTTCCCCTATTTTCTCTAACATAGAGAAGACTCATGACACTTCCATGTGCCAATTAAAACAAGAAGTTATCAACTAATTCACTCAATCATCTGAAATATGTTTCAACATTCTCTTTTGACATGAAAATTTTTAGGTTTACACAACCTTCTCAACATATTTGTCACCTTTTGGCAATAAGATCCACTGATCATGCATAATTAAGCTACATAAAACTTTTTGTATAGTGTTCACTCTACTATCTATTCCAACATGATTTTTATAAGTGATGATTCAACCAAAAAAATCTACAAGGGTGAAGATCCCAAAATTTGTCTTATTTATTTCCTTCCCTACAACAATGGAAAAGCTTCATTAATTTTATTCCTTGTGCTAATTTATTTTAACATGCAGTGCTTGCAACATTAGATATGCCTTTGTTACCATATCCAAGGCCTAAATATTTTGGCTTCAAAATTGGCTGAATGGGCTATCTTGTGCCTTTTCCACACTTTCCTAATCCCGTCTCTTTATATCCTACTTTTTTCATCATCTTCAAAGTAATGTTATTTTCAAAACTTTTATTTTTAAACATCACAACTTGCACCTGCAAAATTTGGAGATTCACACATATCCTTACCTTCACATTTAGAATCTTTACCTAAGAGAACCCTAGACACATTCTTTATATTTACTAATTGAACAAAGGAACAAAGGATATTTTGTCCCATGTATGAGACTTCACAAATAGATTGCTTTCCTCTTAAATGCTCATTTTCATTTTTGAATAAATTTAACTTATTTTCCTTGAATCTTCATTTTCATTTTCGACTTCATCAAACAAATTTAGATTTTTTTTATTTCTTCATTTTCCTTTCTCAACTATTTTATAGTTTCTATAAATTCTAAATTAGCCTTCTTTTTTAATTTTTAAAAACTCTTCTTTCAAACAATCTTTCTCACACGTTGAATGCGGAGCTTCTTTATTAACTCTTTTACCTGACTTTCACATTGAAAATAAATTGAATTTACCTAATCTTGTAGCTTCAAAACCTTACGTTGAACTCATAGACTTCTTCAAACCTCACATCCAAAATTTATAAATTTGTGAATCCAATAACTTCTTGAACCTGCTCTGATACCATACAAAGATTTAAAAAGTGTAAAGAACATAAAAACAAAAAAAAAATGATAAAGAAGAACACAAATTAGTTCATTTAAATGAAATAATTACACTATGCCTCAATATAGAAGTATTTCTAAACCTTTAAAAATTCATTATATTTTTAGAACACCTAAATTTTAACTTATAATAAAAACTCATGTTGCAAACTCCACATATAGTTGTCCATGCAAAGTTTAAATTTAGCAGCCCTCTTTTAATCTTATCCAAAATCTATGTTTATCTTTAGGTAAGTAGATAAAATTAAATAATCCAACACTCTCCCCATTAATTTCAACCACTTCTCACAATTACAAACTTGGCAGGGATAACTTTGTCTTAAAAGATAACGATCTTCCTATTTCATCAACACAAAATTCTTATAGGTATGATCTCTTTTTTGGACATTTTTTTGTCATTTATCATGAGGTTGTACAAAAACCTTGATTCCTATTATTGGACAACTACTCTCAATGACTTTGGTCTTCATATTTTGTAGAGAAGAATTCATCCTTATTGAAACTTATTCCTTTTCGAATCTCTGATCTCCCTTCTTTGAGAGTTAGCTTCACCTTTTTGAAGGTGGCATCTGCATTAATAGAAAGGTTGTATTTGTCCCTTAAAATTGGATGACTTCATTTGACTAAGAAAAAATTACAAAAATGGCTTGTGATCTTCGTCAATTTTCCTAGTTGCTTCCTATAAGTTGCTTCTTCTTTGAGAAATGAATTAATTTTGACTTCGGAAGATTTGAAAAGACTACAAATCTTCTCTCTACTTCTTTCTTTCAACCATCCAAAGGGATTCACTTGCAAAAAAAAGATCTTCATAATCTTCCTTTGATTTTGAGATTGCTTTTTTCCTATCCTGCAAACACAATCAACTGGATCTAGTACCAAATGAAGAAATTCAAAAACAAAACACAAGAAATTGCCTCAAGAAGTACATAAATAATTTTATTCCAAAAAACCTTCTTGAACATGAGATCAAGGATCAACTAGTCTACAAGATCAGAGACAAAGAATTTTATTATATTCTACATGATTGATGGATCTGGAGCATGTTTGAGGATGTTGTTATGTGTCATTATTGTGTCTTATCTGAAATTCAATAGATCACATTGTTTATTAAGCTGAATTGAATTAATATTTTGTAATTAGGTCCCTGGACTACCTAATTGAGATAAATTATTGTAATATATATAAATATGTAATTATATATAATTCTAAAGATGTGAGATGTATGGAGAGTGTGTGTTGATTCAGAGATGCTAAAGAGAAGACATATGAATGGAATCTTTAATTGACGCAGAGATTTATTATACTTCATTAAAACTATATTGGCATATCAGAGATGCTATTTTGTCAGTTCATGAGTTTTGATAGTATGTCCTTTATGATTTGAGATCAAATATTGTTGTAAGGAAGTGAGCCTTCTTTGGGATTGAGATCTTGTTGTATTTAAGTAGTGAGCTCACGCAGTTTGCCTGAATGCACGTGCATTCCTATTTGTAATACAGTAATAGTTTATAGTGTTTTTAATAGTGTACATTCATCTTGTGGATTTTACCCCCACCATGTTTTTTCCCCTAAAAGAGTTTCCACGGGCAAAATATTGGTGTTATGTATTGATTATTGTGTTATGTTCCTGTGTTTGTGTTTATCTCTCAGATAGGAGATTAAGTTGGTAATTTGGTAAAAGGTCTTGTATTCTTCAAGGAAGTGATTTACTACACTAGTGGTACAATTCTTACATGCCAATGCTTTCATCCATTGAGTGTAGTAATCAGTCACTATCAAAATATGCTTGTGTCTTGTGGATGAAGGTGTGTTAATCATTCCAATAAAAGCAAGCTCCTATTGGGAAATGGAAATGCCTCATAAATAGGTTACAATGACATTGTATCATTCCTTTCTCATGTTACACTAATTTTGCAGATGTAACAAGCATGCATGTGTTCATGGGTATCTTTAAACAATTTAGGACAATAATAACTAGATTGCAAAATTTGATGTGCTCTCGCCTCAACGGATTCATGATTGGTATTGGAATTATCATGGAAGTCAGTTAGAAATTGTTTGGCATCTTCTCTATTCATGCATATCAGGTATAAAATCTCATGATTACACTTATAAATTTTTCCATCCTTCAGCATGTATAAACTTTTATCTTGAGTCTCCTTCACTGCAAACTGTTCATTCTTTGGAAGTACATTTTTTGCAAAAGATAGTATACTATTCTTGATACTAGACATAGATGTTACAATTTCCTAGTGAGTGTATTACTAACATAAAATAGTTTTATCAATTTTAGAAATCATTTTTATCAACACTTGTTCACAAACCAACTTCATTGGCTGAACTTCCAAATCATATTCTTGTAAAATGGCCATCCACTTTCCTCACCACCCCCCCAAGCTTGGTTTACATCAGCATAGATTTTTCTACTAGATCGAGAATGATAGAAATGACTTTTCTCCTCAAAATGTAATGTCTAAGTTTCTTGAGTCCTTTGATCAGAGAAAATCTGTTTTTATCCAGATAAGGATATTGAGGCTGAACATTCTTCACTAGAAAAATCATAAATGTAATAGTATTTTCACCAAGATCTTCTCCCATTTGGCTAAGGATAGTATCGTAGGAATGTTTCAGAGTGAAAGAATATATCTTGAAACATAACATCTATTTTTAGTAAGATAATTTTTTCTTTAGGACAACTAAATAAAAATATGATTATTCTTGTATGATTTTATCAAGTGTGAAGTTTTTAAAAACCTTAACTTTATTTTTAATGATGATAAGTTCCTCATATTAATAATGGAGGATGTAAAGACATATTAAGATATCATTATTGTTATGTATCTTAGATTATAGACTTGTAACTCATTTTCTCATTGATTGCTATAAAAAAATCCCAATGAATATTACATTAACGGACTGAAGTTCAGTTGTTAGTAAATATCATAGTTCAAATAGTCCCATCCTTCTTGAAAAGTTGTTAAACCGCACGGTATCCTTGAAATCTATGGAGAAATCAGGATTATTGACTTATAATAAGTAGGCAAGTCACAAGAGTTATAAAAATAATTATATTAAAAAGATAATTAAGCAAACACATTCAAAAAGTGTTAATTCCTTAGCCTTATATAGAATACAAAAATCCATTATCCCAAGACTATTGTATAGCCACAATTATAATAAACATGGTTACTTATGCAGTCACGACAATCATGATTGTCCCTTATTCTAGAATTATTATTATTACATCTGGTATTTGGCTCTTCGCAAGTCAAAAGAATCTTGATAACCATTAATATTAAGAAATAAACATATTATTATGGAAGTATTATGATATCTTACCTTATTAAGGGGAAACTTCCACCATTGATATCAATGCTATTCTCACCAATAATTCTCCACCCACTGTGTATAAGATTCCGTTCCACAAACGGGTGAGACATAACCTTGGTTTTAGGTGTCCAACTCACAAAAAATCCTCATCCTTCATTCTCTCCACAAACTCAACAGTAAGCATGAACAATTTTCCTTGGACAAGATCAAGATGGATAGAATCGTTGATTTCTCACCTCCAATCCCCCACACAAATTCCTAAAGATCTTCATCTAATAACATAGTCACGCAAATGAAGAAAACATATATTACTAATGATTCTTCTTGACTATCTAGCGACTCTAGACATGACTTTTCTTCATCCTATATATTGTTGTTTGTGCCCGCAATCCCATCTCCATTGGATGTAGAGATCAGAAGAAGTGGGCCATTGCAGAGCACTTTATTACTGAATTTAGGGTTAAAATCATTCAACACGGGTCCTTCTAGCTCTTGAATGGTGTTAAGAAAAACTAAGGAAGCTTCATGAGAATTTTGTGCCTCCCTCAGCAAGTACTGAAACATATAATCGAGAGCGTCAGTTACTATGAGAAAGTTGGGCAGATCTTTCACACCCAGAGTTCCCATTTCTGGAATACAAGTGATGACATTGTTCTTGTACCCATCTCTGTCATTTATAACCATATGGGAAGCTCTGAAACCTTGTTTACTTGGTAGAATTACGATTCATGTGCCTCTCTACATGCGTTACCACAATATGGTTGCTAACAAGAATGTTTACTAGTTGCATTAAGGGGGGGTTTGTGTCCCTGTGAAGGAAAAGGAAGTAAGAGCGCATGGCCTCTAACTCAATCCATAATCCAACTCCAAATAATTTAGTTCATTTTTTTTTCTGTTGTGTGATGCATGAGCCTTACCGCCATGCAATTCATGTCTATCACACAATGATTTTTTAAGCACTTAGTTTGAATAGATTAATTCAAGGAATCGATGTTTTTCTTACAAAGGTTTCTTGTATTGCCATGGTGTCCCTACAGATCATGTTTCTAACTACTCGTGCCCCTATTTTAATTCTGCAAAGTGTTGCTTTTTAGGTATTTTGGGATATCAAGCTTCATCACCATTGCATATTCACATGTTAAAATTACTTAGTTAAACTCTTAGGGTAGTTGATTCTTTGACAAGAATATTCTGGATAATTCTATTTTGCGGCAAAAATGAATATTTGGGGGCATTATTTTGATCTTGAAAAATGATATTTTTATCATCATGAGTTCTATGTATAGTCAATCATTTTTTATCAATATTCCTTTTACAGAATGTAGGTGATGTTAGGTCTTACCTTTATATTTTATGATATCAAATATAATTATTCATTTATTTTTATAGACAAATTGCTATCAAAAGGTAGCTATCATTTCATTGAGTCAAGAAAAATAGTTCAAAAATCCATAGAGATTAAGAAAAAAACCCTTATGCACCTTCTTGCAAAAAGAAAGAAGACCTACAATCTTATGTAGTTCTATCTAAGTGCATCACACGACCTTCCTACCTCTGAAAATCACTGTCTATAAGCTCCAATTCCATCTGATTTATAGTGTTACTTGACAAGAAAATTAATCTTCCATATGTATTATTCTCTCTAAACACATGAATGATTGTATTCTCCTCAAAATCTTCTAAGAGGGTTCAAATATTATCTACCCCCATACTAGTTTTCTACCTTTGTGCTTGTCCCATCAAAACTTCTCTATCTCCATTTAGAGAATCACCTTCTATTAAAAAACTCTTCACACCTTTATCTCTGCTCAATAAAAATCCTAAGCGTAATCCTACAAATTCAGCCTCGTGATTTTTTTCTTGAAGGTAATTTAAGTGATCCAAATCAAAGTAAATCATTGTGATCATTGCTTATAATAAAGCCTACACCTGGTAGACCGGGGTTCCCTCGGAAAGCCCCATCAAAGTCAACTTTAATCTTCCTATAGGCAGAAGACACCATTTTACTATGATCCTTTATTTATTGTTATTGAAGGGTGTCCAATTTAAGGAGAATACGATGAGGCCATAATTTCCTTATCCTATCATCCCAAGATGTGTACTCATTATGAGCCTTTGCAAAAATTCTGGTATTAACATGTTCACAAATAACAATTTTAATCTTATTAATGACAACCTCCACACTAATTTTTGAATTGTAATAATTTTTTATTTATCTCTTTCCATATATTCCAAATTATCATAGCTGGTATTGTGTACCAAATACCTCCCCATAGAGCATCTTTTTTCATTAATGACCAACTAATAAAAATTCCTTTTAATATCATTGGTAAGGCTATCAGGAAGTTTAACTTACCCAGACAAAAACTCCATCACTGTTGAGCTCTACTACATCTCAAAACACAATGGGCAACGAAATAGACCTACAAATACAATTTTCGTTGAAATTTCAAAGAACCTCTTTGACTAAGAGTCAAGGACTAAGGGTTATGGTGTCGGAGCCATGCACTTAGCAAGACTTGATCCTTGGTGGGCTCATTGAGAACCAATTAAATTCACCAGTAGACGAAAGTCCCTTCTCCTATCAAAACTCTTTTCTATATTTTCAACTACGTGAACACACTTTCTTTAGGAAGTATGGAGAAGTTCCAACATAGTCCCAAGTTCCATTCACACTCTCCCCATCCCCTGCTCAATACCTCATAACCCAATTTTGTGGTATATCTTCCTAGCTTGGTCACACTCCAAATTATCTCTTGCTCCCCATTAGAAATCACAACATTTATGGCAGCTATTTTTTTTCAAAACACCATTCAACTCATCACCTAAAATATAAAAGTCTTTCCATTGTATATAACATACACTTCTTTCCCTTCTAATGTCTATGTAATCAATAACCTTAGTTCACCAAATCGGCATGACAGTCTCTATTTCCCTTTCCAAACCAGACATTAATTAATTCTCTATCGCCATTCTAGGAATTGCACTAGAAATTTTCTCTTTCTCCATTATTTATTCTCCATGAGATATGGTTTGTAATTACAACCTTACATTTCACGATGTAGTTCCAAATCACTAAACCATGAGGAGGATTATAAATTATCAAAAATTGATCTTATCTATCCTCATCAGGATATATTTTCAAGAGGATTTGACACCACAAAGAATTTGGTTCCTTTACCATCTGCCAAATTAATTACACCACTAAATACTTTTGTTTTAATGGAGGTGCAGACCTACGAGCAATGATGCCCAGCAGAGGCATGAAGCTTGTGAGAAAACCAACCCAACGAGGGCCACCACAAAAAATTTGTTTTCTGATATTGGAACACGAGCCTAAATACTTATTTTGAATATAGAAGTCCTTAATCTCAAAACCTCCTACCTACTTTGGTTGCTTAACATTTTCCCACGCAAATAATTGAAGCTTATGTTGTTCATTAGGGCCATCCCAGGGGTAGTTACGTAATTTCTTTTAGGATCAAGCAACACTAAGGAGGGGGGTGAATCAATGAACTACGACACTTTTATCTAATCTCAACCATTCAAAAATAACCATGCAATAACTGAAATAATGAGAACATACACATAAAGTAAATAACTCATAACACCATGATTTTTTGTTGAGGAAACCTTGTTAAGGGAAACAAAAAACCTGTTGGGGATGGAACCCAAAAATAATGCACTAAGAGTATGATGTCCTTGTTAGGAGACCTAGCCCTATTAAAAGATGAGTATATTACATTTAGTACACATCCATGTTAAAGGATGAACCCTGTTAGGGGTAATATTATGAGGCTCACTCTCCAAGCACACTACTCAAATGTCAAGGTTAACCCACCTTCTGGATCCACAATCCAAAAAAAAGTATAAAGATATTCTTATAATAATGAACTAACTGATAGAAAATTTCTTTTCTTATAGAGTTCCAATAAAGTGCATTACAAACATCATCTCTTCTCTACAACAACAGAACTCGCATCCATATATTTTTTGTATCCCAATCCATGCCCTACTACAACAAGGAATGATTTTCCTTTATACAAGTTACAAGATGCAATTAGGTCGGCATATTAAGACTTCCCCAATGTAGAAATAAATATATAGACCTTTTCTAAAATACACATTGTACCTTAAGCAAGTAAACATCAAATACAACTTATCTATTACAGTTCTAGATCCATAATTGACACTCACCATCCTCTGAACACATTATCTCCTCTTGGCAACCCCAAATAGGTTTTCACAAGATCACACTCCATAGTTGACATCACCAAGAACCCAATGACCCAAGAATCACAACTAACATTCCCCAACATGTATTCTACCACGCCTCAAGCTCACATATCATAACACATGCTCACGTCCAAGTTATACCAAAGACATAGAGACTAACTCTATCATAATTCTGTGTCGCTACTCTGTAACCAGTCTTCACCAAATCTTTCATAACTCATGTAGCCAACCATATAATGATCTGAGACCTTATACATAAGCTATATACTCCTCCCTTTATACAAGTGTAAGTTGGCATAAACTGACACATCATACATTGTTTGTACTATCCTATCATAACCAGTCTGTCTAAGACTCCTGATGAAACCAACTAAAATATATGTTGACATCAATAATAAAACATGAATATAAACACCTCAAATAACAAAAATTCCAAAAATATACCCCTTTTGCATTCATGATAACATATGTGAAAAACCATCAACCCAAAAGTACCCTTCTCAATTAAACTTTATCAATATCCTCTTCCGAGCTCGCCCAAAGGTTGTAGGATTTTTTTCACTTGAATCGCTCTCCATTTGACATCAATGGAAAATGGTACCATAATTATTTCCTTTCTCTGTAGAACCCATCACTGTAAGATGTATCTTTTTCAAATCTTCATGTCTGCAACAAACTAGGTGCTTGATCACCCAAATATGTTTTGTAGTGTTCCTGAAATCACTCCCCCTGAGGAGTAGATCCAAAAAAATTGTGATAATCAGTAGCTACATATTTTGATTCAGTAGTAGACACTCATGCTTCTTTATTATCCATGAGACCACTCTTTTCCAAAGAAAAATGTTCCAGCACTGGTGTTTTTCTATCATCAACACTTCCTTCCAAATCAACATCAGTATAATCATACCATGTAAAATCATCTGAATTTTCATACCATAAACCATATTCTAGTGTCCTTTCAAATACATGAATATCCTCTTAACTGTGTAGTAAGATGAATATCCTTAAGATCTACTTGAAACCTCGCAACAATTCCAACTACACTAGCTATGTCTGATCCAGTGTGAGTTAAATACTGTAAACCATATCTATATCATTTGTCCAAGGAAAAATAGCAGGTTTCCCTAAGTAGAATTCTTCCTCTAGATCATATTTTATGAATGCATACTTCACATCCATACTCTTCGCAGCCCAAAAAGGTTTACATGTATATACCCTATTTTTACTATTTACTATACTCGCATGACTTTACCAACCTGCAACTTTCTCCAAACATGACCAAAAATATCGCAACCATAACAGAAGATTTAGTATACTCCATACATCATATACCCATGTGTGCATGCCATCATCATGTGTATCATGTCCTCACCAATCAGAAACACACACATCTTTGCATCTCAATATATCTTCACATATATAGTTGATTTCGTAACTCTTTCAGTCCTCTCAAAAATGCATCAAAAAATGTGTCCAACATATAATCAAATAGTCAATGATCATATATCAACAAAGATAGGTTAGGACCCAAACCAAATCCAAATTAGCACTTTTGAATTCCATATTAGACTCCCTTTTAACATCGTGACCACTCGTCTTCCCTGTTTCATAGCTGCATTGTCTTCGCATAACATCAACAAGTTGTAACTCTCTCTACTCAACCCCAAAATACAAGTTAACTTAACTGAATGTCTACTACATCTCATAATACATTCCTCTAAGCTAGCATAACTTAATTCATCAATACTATGCTCACCAGGAAAAACTCTACAACTATGCCATGTCAACTCCTTCCTAGGCTTAGTCATTTTTCTCAAACAAAATCTCCAAAACTGATCTATACATCAAGTGAACATACCAGTAGACCATGTTTCTAGAAATAAAAATATATACGTTGTTATATATTGCACACTTCCCAACAATTTCACTCTAAATTATTTCGCCTCAATAGGAGTTAGAACAGAACTAAGAAATACTTTTATCTCCTTCTCATCTTTAACCTTAACTTCTGCCTTTCTCTTCCCTTCAACTACAATGTACTTTTATTCTTTCTCAGTAATCTCATTAGGGTCCTTTTGTATACTTTCTTATAAGGTTCTCAATATACTTTATAAATCTGTTTCCTTTCCAATTAACCATCAGCTTTCATATGACCAAACAATGTTACCTTTCATACCTCGTGACCAAGGATGTAGTATCTACACATATCCTATACTTGTAGTTAACCTCGAATTATCTTATTCTGTAAATCAAGAGCTGGATAAAAAAGAAATTATATTTCTCCAAAGCTCCCTCTAAGTCTATACTTGGCCATTTAGGCTAATGTGTCAATGGTAACATCAGGAGAAAATCCTGTAGCATCTACTGACTCTTCTTGATCCTTAGACTCACTCTGATCCTTTACCTTCCATACTTTATCACTGTTCTATTAGAATAGGAAAAACCCTATTCTCCCAAGAACACCTGCATGCAAACCTGTCACATGGAGGAAGCAAAGTATAGAAGACAAGAGAAAAACTATGGAGGCCAAAAAGCCAGAGGAGACATCATATGCACAAGAAAACAATATATTGACAATATGTTTCAAGATGTTACAATGAGATGTGAAAACTCCTTATGAAAGAAAAAGAGGTGAATCCTTATAAAAGGAATCACAAAACGCTAAAAGGGAAAACCTAAGGTTAGCTTAAGCAACTAGAGTGAATAGGTGAGTTAGTAATTAGATCATAATGATTTAATTAATAACCCAAGAGACTATTACTCTAACACCCCCCTTAAGATAAGCTTAGGGAGAAGCAAACACCTAGGAGACTATTGCAGAAAGCAGGAAAGAAGGGTCTCGGCAAAAAGGCCTGATCAAGTACCCAAGTACAAGAAATAAACTAGATGAAGGAAACCAAGCCTCCAATCTAGGGAAAGTCCCAAAGAAAGGAACAAGAAAGAGAAAGAAGCATCTCCGAAGCATGAAGTTGTAAACACTGTCAGAAGTAACTGCTGGAACCCCCACTAAAAAAGTGCATGACTAGGTAGAGAAGACAAAGTCTAAAGAGCTGATCAATCAAACCCAGGAAGCAATAGAACCAATAGGTGAACCCCCCCATAATACTGAACAGGGAGAGGTAATAGGAACACTAAAATGCAATGCTAGAAGAATCTGCAAAAAGAAGAATCAGGAACACCAACAGTGCAATATAAGTACAAGCATAGGATAAAGGGCAGTGTCACCGACACATAGCATGGGCTAATGTCATGGAAGGTACGCTCACTTGACAAAGATAGATGAGCACAAAATGGCAAAACATCATAACCCCCCATGGCACTTTATAACTGAGTGCAAGTACAAAAAAAACACAAGGTGCTCAAAATCTCAGATATGCAAAAGTAGGCACTTTATCTCAGTGCATTTACAGAAAAGAGAATGCTACAGAAGAGAAGCATACAGTGCTCAGAATTTAGAAAGAAGAGTGAGCCAGAAGATAAGAAGAAGAGATCCCAGGACCTATAGAACCCAAGTAATCCACCAGAGTGTGAAAGAGAAAAACTTGGAGGAGAGAGAACCTAGAGTAGAATCTGGGAAAAAGACCCCTGCAACTGAAAATCTCACTGAACCAGCTTTCTGATGATAGCTGGTTTGCCAAAAATGGAGTCTGGATGAGCAAGATAAGGCTCCCGGAAGGCAGAAAATAGACATCAAACTTTGATAGAAAAAACACTATTAAAATGGCAGAAACCCAAAACCCCAACCTCCATCATCAAAAAGTGCTCGGAAAGAGCTTTCCAACAATATATGAAAGTTGGAAAAATACCCCCGTATGCTCAAGATAGAGTGAAAATAGTGCAGGAGGGTTAAAAAAGCTCCAAAATTCAGGTTTAAGCCCCTAGGGCTGAAAAAACTCTAGCCCCTGGGTGCATGGCATGCGCAGGGGGCTGAGGTGGAACCCCCGGTCACCCATGTGACCGCTACTAGAGGCAAAGGGGCCCGCAGGGCTAAAGCAGCCGCTGGGTAGAGCGGTGCGGTGAAGTGGTGCAGGGCCGGTGGCAGGGGCACTGGAGGAGGACGGCCAGGGCCAATGGAGCGGTGGCCAGTGAGGGCAGGGAGGCGACAGAGCGCAGGGTGGCAGGCCCGTGCGGTGGGCGGGAAGGGCTGTGGGCACCGGAGGCGCTTCCGGCGGGGGCCAGGTCGCAGTGGGGCGACAACGGCACGCTGGTTGTGCCAAACAAAATAATTGCCTGCATTATTTTTTTAACATAAAAAATATTAAAAATTGATTTTTTTTTAATATTTCTAAATTTTCGTGCCTGTACGGCACTGGAAACCAAATGTTTTTTGCCTCAGAGCCAAGTTGTCCAAAATGGACAAGTTTTATATGGATTCTAGGGTTTTTGGGTGCTCTAAGAACTACGATAATGTCTATTTGGGCCCAAAAATGACCAGAAACAAAGGCCCCCCTAAATCCACACAAAAAACTTTTGAAAAATTAGAAAACCTCCAACTTCTGATACACTTTGACAAACCACGAATAGCGAGCAGCAAGATGGCTTTGATACCATGTAAGAATAGGAAAAACCCTATTCTCCCAAGAACACCTGCATGCAAACCTATCACATGGAAGAAGCAAAGTACAAAAGATAGGAGAAAAACTATGGAGGCCAAAAAGCTAGAGGAGACATCATATGCACAAGAAAACAATATATTGACAATATGTTTCAAGATGTTAAATGAGATGTGAAAACTCCTTATGAGAGACAAAGAGGTGAATCTTTATAAAAGGAATCACAAAACCCTAAAAGGAAAAACCTAAGGTTAGCTTAAGCAACTAGAGTGAATAGGTGAGTTAGTAATTAGATCATAATGATTTAATTAATAACCCAAGAGACTATTACTCTAACATGTTCTTGTTTTCTTCTTTTCCAAAATTTTGATTCAACTCATCCATGTATTCTACCATGCTCTTTCCAACATTACCAATATTTTTCTTTATAGCCATAGGTGGTCTTCTATTGTTAATAGATCCATTATACCTGCAAAATTTTTCTATTTGTCCCTGATTGTTGCATTTGAAACATGTAACAGATGGTCCATTATAATTAACTTTTAATCTACAGTTTATTGTGATGTGCCCATAGTTGTTTCATTTTTAACATGTAATCTTAGCTGCACTTCCCTCTCTAATATAATCTTGTTTAGTGCTTGATTGATCAGGTTTTCTACATTTTGCCTTCTTGTTCCCATATTCATAGCAATTGAAACAATAACCAAAAAATGGCTTATAAGGAGTCTTACCTCTATAATTTCTCTTCATGTAACCAATTTTGTTGCATCCAAAGCATCTTACTCTGAAATGTCATGTATGCTCTCTAGGTTCCTCTTGTTGTATTGGTTCTTCTTGTCTATTACATGTCTCAATTGTTTTACCTTCAGACTATCTTTCTTGAGATTTAGAGCATTCTTCTTTATCAAAACCAACTCTTGTCATGTCACATTTGGGTTTTTGTCTATCCCTCTATTTTTCAATCTTGTCACTACTCACATAAAGTTTCTCTATGTGATTATTTACCTCAACAAGTTCTTCCTTAATGATGATATTGTACTTTTACAACTCACAATACTTGATTCTGACATCATCAAGTTTAAGTTGCAATTTTCCCATTTGTACATTTGCACTCTTCATGGTCTCTTCAATTCTTCTCTTTTCATCTTTTTCTTGTTTAATTTCTATAGCCATATACAAAGTAGTAGATTCATGTTTCCTCTTCAATTCTTCTTTTTCTTGTTCAAGTTTCTCAATATGATTTGATGACTCATTTTCAAATTCCTTTATCTTCTCATCATGTTCATGCCTTTTGTTTCTTGAAAGTTCAAGATGCTCCTTAAGCCTCTTAATGTAAACTTCAACTTGTCTCAATTTGAATTTTAATTCCAAATTATCAGCATTACCCTTTTCCAGGTCTTCAAGTGCTACTCCAAATTTTCTTCCAAAATGCTTGAATCCATTAAGATCTCTCTCAAGTTGTTAGGATTTCTCTCCAAGGGCCTCAATATATAATACCAATTGTTAGGATCAAGAAACACTAAGAGGGGGAATGAACCAGTGTTGCAACACTTTTTATCTAATCTCAATCATTTGAAAATTAACCATGGAATAACTAAAATAATGAGAACATACACAAATTAAATAACTCATAAAACCGTTATTTTTTGTTGAGGAAACCCTGTTAAGGAAAAAAACCCCGGTGGGGATAGAACCCACAAATAGTGCACTAAGAGTATAATTTCCTTGTTAGGAGACCTAGCCCTATTAGGAGATGGGTATTACATTTAGTAAAAATCCATGTTAAAGGATGAACCTTGTTAGGGGTAACATAATGAGGCTCACTGCCCCAACACACTGCTCAAAAGTGAAGGTTAAACCCACCCTCTAGATCCACTATCCAAAAACAAGTATAGAGATATACTTATAACAATGAATTGACTAATAGAAACTTGATTTCTTTATACAGTTCCAATGAAGTGCATTGTTAACATCATCTATGTTCTACATCAGTGGAACTCACATCCACATGTTCTTTGTATCCCAATCCATGCCCTACTACAACATGGAATGACTTTCCTTTATACAAGTTACAACGGGCAATTAGGTCGGTATGTTAAGACTTCCCCAATGCATAAATAAATATATAGACCCTTGCTAAGATACACACGATACCTTAAACAATTAAACATCAAATACAACTTATCTATTATTCTCCTAGATCCATAATTCACGCTCGCCATCATCTGAACACATTATCTCCTCTGGTCAACCCCAAATAGGTTCTCCCAAGATCACATGCCACAACTAACATCATGAAGAACCCAACGACCCAAGAATCACAAGTAACATTCCCCAACATTTATTCTACCATGCCTCAAGCTCGCATACCATAACACATGCTTGCATCCAAGTTATACAAAAAACATAGAGACTAACTCTATCATAATTCTTTGTCTTTTCTCTGTAACCAATCTTCACCAAATATTCCATAGCTCATGCAGTCAACCAGATAATGATATGTGACCTTAGACATAAGGTCTATACTCCTCCCTTTACAAAAATATAATCTTGCGTACTCTGACAAGCCATAAATTGTTTGTACTATCCTATCAGGCCTGCCTATTCCTGTCATAACCAGTCTGTCTAAGACTCCTGATGAAACCAACTAAAACATATGCTGACATCAATGAAAAAACATGAAAGTCAACACCTCAAAAAAAAAAAATTCCAAATATTTCTTATTCAAATCAGGGGAGACTTACATAGCATTTCCAAAGTAGACATCATTTATATGGGCACCGCTACTAATATAGCCTTAATTATGGTGATGTTCCCTACACTATATTTATGCCCTGCCAAACTCCTCTCCTATTAAAATTTTAAATTTTTGTGCTAAGGGCCCAAGCCATTATTATAAAAAGAAAAGGTGACATTGGGTGTCCTTGACAGATTCTCCGCTCTCCCTGGCAAAACCCTTGTGGTTGACCATTTATTATTATCCATTCTAAATAATTATTGAAAATATAGTTTTTCTTATTGGCAACTGAGCATCCTTCCAATTTCTATTTTCATTTCTATTCCACATTTGGAATTTCCTAAGAATCTTTGTTTTGTACTTTAGTGTGCATTATGAAATAAACTATTTTGTTTAATATTATTTCTTTAATTTTTTATTTGTATTGAGTTTGTGTAGTCATATTTTGGCATTGTGTTATAAATACCTCTGTATTGATATTTTCATGTAACATACTTAAATTTGTAGAATTATTATGACAAATAATAAACGAAGTGTGATGAAATTTTTTCTCTGTATAATTTGGCTATATTATAGCCTATATTCATTATATTTTTTATGTTTGTTGATATATTTTTGTTGTCAATTCATAATTGTTTAAATTCTTTAGTGCTTATAATATTTAGAAATTTTATCAAGATGAAAGGTGAATACCCCTTAGTATTGAAGGTATGCATACCACAATTA
The DNA here is from genome assembly GCA_018584345.1 of Thuja plicata. Taxonomy (NCBI): domain Eukaryota; kingdom Viridiplantae; phylum Streptophyta; class Pinopsida; order Cupressales; family Cupressaceae; genus Thuja; species Thuja plicata. The sequence continues at coordinate 395,430 of MU221390.1, forward strand.
TGTGAATGATATCCACCATGGATTAGTATAATATTATTGATTGTTTAGTTTGATGAATTTGTTTGACCATGACATTTTTTAACCTTTTATCTTTCAACCCACAACACCCAAATATTCAATCAACAAGATTTAGATGACAAACTTTATCATCAACACAAATGCGGCCCTCCAGTTCATCATAAGTTGTGGTTGGGTGAAGATGAGGATTTTGAACAATAAGATTATAATATATTACTTAGATGACAACTATCTTGTAGTATTCTACTCAAACACAGAGCGCTTCAAGGGAAAACTACTAACATTTACTAGTGCCACAAACAAACTACCAATTTATATGTTTCTCTCACTAAGGCTAACATGTAGACCACTAATGAAAATATTTCATCATTTCATGTAGAGTAGAAGAAGTGAAGCATTCCCTTACATTGAAAGGTGGATGTTCCCATAAAGGTTAAGTTTGGGAAACTAAAAACCATGAAGATTACTTTTTACCTATGTTGTGATCTAATGGTTGATGGGATAAATGACAATACTAGTATAAATATTAGTAACAATGAATACAAGATAAAATCTTGAGGAGCTAGATAAGATTCAAAATTTCTTTTTTAATTTTTATTTTTTTAGTGCAGATAGGTGGGAAAGTTTTGGTGTACATTATAGTGTTTGTTAGAGTGATTCTCTTACAATTTTTTGTATCATATTATGTACATTGATATATATTATTTGATTCTTTTTCAGATTTCTCCTCTCCTTATATCATGCGTTATATTTCTCTTTGTTATTTTTTAATGGTAAATAAAGGTATGTCTTGGTATGAGTAAGTTATGAGAGTGAGACCAATAGTTCTAGCATGATGTGATTTGACAAACTAGTTCTTACATTTTGGTGAACCTGTGCTAGAAAACTCTTTATTTTTTGGTGTTAGATTCTTTTCCTCTTTTCCTTAGAGACTAGCTTTTTCATACGTATTAAATTGGTTTTATTTTATGCTTTTGCATTTTAAAATACAAAAAAATCTACATACTCATCAAAATAAACAAACATTCCTTACATTTCATTCACTATGAAGATCTTTAAGATACTTTGGTGTATGGTTATTTTCCTCATTATTCTTCTCTTAGCATCTCTTTATAGTACTTATGATGTTTATGAGAGTGTCATCCATTCAATTATGTTTTTTCACTCTTCATGTTTCACTTTCTTATGCTCTTATGAGATTGACTAATACTAGCCTTCCTACTTTCAAAACTTTCATTAAGAATTTATGTGGTAGACTTATTACTCTTTTGGATTGTGTGAAGAATTTGGTAGATGATACCCCATTTCCTAATCTTCCTAATCCTAATCCTATCCTTCATAATCATATTCCTAATCTTCCTCATCCTAATCATATTCTTCCTAATTTGATTCCTAATATTCCCACTCCTATTCCTCCATCTTCTACCCCTAGTTCTTCCCACACTTATGATGGGGCTCTGTAATACCCAAAATTTACACCCAAAACTCACAACAAATTTCTTTTTTGAAAGATATAACATACCATTTTAATTACATCAGCAACTCATGATTCTACTAATTATAATATTTATCAATAACACAAAAAGGAAATGGAGAAACTTTAAACAATATCCTTTCATAGTATTCAACTGACAAACATATGAAGAAAACATATATTCAAGAAAACAAATCTAGGTCCATATTAGAGCACCAATTTGGAAATGTGATCTATGAAAGCAAGAAACTTTCAAGCTAAACACATGAGATGTTCATTTTAATTCCCAAAATCCAAATGTTATAGAGATCAATAAAATACCTCAAATCCAATGCAACACGAATCATTTTGTTGTTTATCCAAGCAATTCCAAGCAATCCTCACAAACTCTCCAACAAGCAAGACAATTAAACAAGCAAACAAGATATGCAATGTATATTCAACTTATGCAAACCCTAGGGTTAGATCTGAAATCAATTGTTAGCAACAATAATAACTAGAAAATAATCCAAATGATAACTCACATCATGCATTGAACCATCTGAAAAATAAGTGCAAGCTAATCATTAAATGCCATTTTTTTAATTTTGATTTTTGACCTAGTCAACAAGATCTGATTTGTTTGTTATTAATTTAGATCCCAAACCCTAAATACAGAAAAGAGACCCCTACTAAAAAATAGAGAGCTTTCCAAAAATGTTAGAATTTTAAAAATATCTTTTCATTTGTGGCCTAGGAAGCCATTTTTCCAAAATAGACCAATTTTCTTAAATCGACCAAATGAGCTATAATATTGCATCCAAATTTAAAAATCAAAGAATGGACCCCTTGTAGAATCTAAAGAAATTTTGAAAAATGTAAAAATTTCTAAAAAATTTTCTGATTTGCACTGAAAATTTAGGTTTTATGAAAAATAAAGAAAAAATTATAACAAATTTAAAATACCTTGAAAAATTCTAAATTTTTTACTGGAGCTTCTTTGATATTTTTTCAACCTACAAAACAAATTTTAGACCAAAAATCCAAGCCGTTTTGGAGATATGATCAAATCTTTGAAAATCTAGGGTTTTCATCTCCAAGCAAATCTGCACAAGGGTTTGGCTTGAAAAACTTTAATAAAATAACCACTTAAAGATTAGAAAATCTGAGATCTAAATAAAATGGAGGAAAATTATGAGCATCATGCCCCACGGTGGGCGCCAAAAAATGTGCTAAAATGTTGACACACTTCTATGAATCATTCCATCCAAGGTTGCTCAAGAATGAGGCCTAAAATATCGATCCATAGCTCTCTAGTCATGGAGTGCAAAGGTTTGAAATGGAGGCCCTCAGATTTGACCTAGTTAGTGCCTATGCAAGTACACCATGAAATGAGAGATTCAAATGCAAGAAAATGAGATCTACTCTATATGATAACAATGCATGAAAATAAATTAATCTAAATGATAACAATGCATGATTAATCTATGAAATGAAATACAAATGCAAGTTTTAATCTATGAAAATAAACATGAATCTAATCTACATGAATAGCCATGGATGCAAGAAGAAGAAGACAAGAAGAGAGAAGTTGCAATATCCAAGTTCAAGTACTCAAATCCTCCTCCAAAATTGCTCTCCAAACCTACAACATAACAATACTATGAAAACCTAATATCTATGATTGATGATTGATGATTATTGATGATTATCAAATGAGAAGGAGAGATTTCTTTATATAGAAAAGTGAACGGTTGAGATTAAGAGGCAAAAAGAAATAATCAATGGTTGAGATTAAGAGGCAAAAACCCACCACTTAGGAAGATGTGATGAAAAAGGGATTTTTATTTACTTTTTATTTAATTTATTTCTTTTTTTCATTAATTAAAGTGCTTTAAGTGGGGATTTTTATTTAATTAATTAAAAAAGGGGTTTTCTTTATAATTAAATAAATTAGAAGAATTTTATTTAATTAAATGGGAGGAATTGAATTTAATTAAATAAGAGGAATTTAATTAAAAGGGAGATTAAATATTTTAATTAAATAAGAGAAATTTTATTTAATTAAAAAGGGAATTAAATCTTTTAATTAAATAAGAGGAATTTTATTTAATTAAAAGGGAGATTAAATCTTTTAATTAAATAAAAATGATCAAACCTTAGGAAATATTGAAATAATTGAATAATTGAACTAATTACAATTTGATCAAGGAAATTGATTTGAATTAAAATGTTCCAAAGCATTGATTCAGGAAATTTGATAAATTGATAAAATGATAAATGGGGCCCATAGTCTAGGCAACCATTTTAGGGTGCATACAACTCTGGTGTGGTATTATAATTTCTTCATAATTTCCATACGGGGCATACACCTCCCTCTTCAATAATATAGATCTTTCTCCCTCTTGTCTCTTCACTGGGGGGAAAGAGGTATCTCTTCCAGTTTTTTCTAGGATCCATTATGTTCTTAGCATTTATTTTTCTTTGAGCTTAATTGGTTATCCTCTCTATATTCTATCTCTATACTTTTGTATTATGGTACATACTTCCTTCGCTCATAATCATCCATAGCTCTCTTCTAATATTCATGATATCTTTTCTAGGACATTTATTTTGTAAATATATCTCTTTTTTATAGTATCTCTTGATATGATTGGTAAATCCCTTGCTTTCATCCCTGGGGGCAAGGTTTTCCTTCTTTCTCTATGTCTAAGAATCTACTTTCCTTAGCCTAGTGGCATTTGTTTATTCTGCAACATTATTCCTTATAAAGACTTATGTTTTGGCTATGGATAGACTCTTATATGAGAGGTGATTATCGTTGGTCATCACCTCTTCTTTATTTTTCAAATTATGTTCTTTATAAACTCTTTCCCTTGCTTTTGGTTAGAGTTTTCTTCCTTCATTTAAAGATTCCTCTTCCTCTTGTTCGTAGGGGGCTTGATGATTGAATCTTTGATCCCTCTTTGATTTTCTTTGCAAGATGATACTTTTTCCTAAGCACTCCTCTATGGTGAGAATCTTGTTGATAAGAGATCTTCCTCTTTAAGGATCCTATTTCCATAAGTGACATATCTGTTTCACTATTATCTATGCTCTTAGATGTAAGGGTCAATACTCTTCGCTAAGACTATAGTGTACATTTTTGCTAACAAGATATCTCCTTACTTTGTGAAGTAGGTATCCTCCTTTCTCTTTCTTATCCTATCTATTAGGTAGCCACAATAAGGAGGGGGCATATATATGAGGTATCCCTTATACTATAGTTTACATTTTACAATATTCTAAATCCCCAGAAGGTAACGCACATAAGTTGCTAAATCTTGAAGAGACACACATTTTTATTTTTATTTTTTTCTAAATCCTTGGAAGGTAATGCACATAAGTTGCTAAATCCTGAAGAGATACACTTTTTTCAAAATTCAAATATGCTAAATCCTTGGAAGGTAATGCACATGAGTTTCTAAATTCTAAAAACACATGTATTTTATATTCCATAGTGATACAAGAATGTGGATCCATGGGTACTCCAAAAGCTGTTAGAAGATGCATTACAATTAAAAAACACAGTTTATGGGTGAACCTGTTGGGCTCTCCCTCCTTGGTGATTCATGTTAGTGTGGGCATCTTACTAGATGAGTTAATCACTCTCTCTTTTCTCTCTTTTTCTTTCATACTAGTAGGATTAGATCATGAAGCTATGTTATTTATAGTGTTCCCCTTGTCTTGCTTATGTAGTCATTGATGCTTTCTATGATTATTTTCTCTTTTCTTTCATACCCTTGTGTGTGTGTGTTGAGTTAGAATCATTGTCTTGGGGGATCATTTCCTTGACTAAATAATGTTCTACCTCATTGCGATCCACCAAAGTCTTTCTTCTAACTTTACCATGAGTATGTTCCATTTCCATACTCCCGCTAAAGTGGGGACTTAATGTATCATCTTAAAATGAAAGCACTTCCATGTTAATAACGTTTATCCCTCCATAGGGGGTGTTTTGGGCCATCATCATATTGTCTTCTCATTTCTACACCCTCTCCATCTTCTGTATCATGATTAAAACAAATATCTATTTGTCATTATATTTTATAGAGTAATTTAGTACTATTTTGTAAGTGTCATGCCCAAAATTTGCATCCAAAAACATAACAACTTCTTTTTTGAAAGGTATAAATAATGTATTAAAGATCATAGTTGAGAGCTAACCAAGTTTACTAAGTTAGGTCAAAGTATAAAAGATAAAGTTCTAGGTTACAAAGTATCAAGAATCACACATAGGTTTAAGGGTCCAATCATGTCCATATGACATCCCTCAACCCTAAAATTATTAAACTAGGTTCATGTTCTTTTGGATACACTAGTTAGGTTTGTGACCTAACCATACCATGTGTAAGGAGATAATCCTTGGGGTTAACTGAAAGTGTTTTGCTAAACTTTTCCTAATAGGTTAAACGACTAGTTAGACCATTTAATCTAACATTAATAAAGTTGTCCCATAAAATTCATTCTTTTTCTTATAATATAGTTTGAATATGTGTTTTAATATTAAATTTGTAAAAGATTCATGGTTTAGTTACATATCCATAATTTTTCCCTGAAATAATATTACACCAAATACCTTAAAAGGTTTAGGTAATCTTTTCAAAAGCCATTTTTTGATATTTTATTTGGAATCTTAAATTAAACTACATTTTCTTTTAAAACTTAATTCAATGAATAATTAAATATCCAAGGTCAATAATAGATCTCATCTAGAAATTTAATAGTGTATAGACATTTTGATTTTAAAGTAATATCAAATAATAATTAAGTTGAACAATTGTCCATAACTTTCTTCCAATGAGGTAAACGATCCACTAGAAGTTTGATTCAAATATTATATTTTGATAAGTTATTAGTAAATAAAACTTAAAGGGTCACTACTTTAATAGAGTAGACAATTTATTCCAGTTAATTTAATGATACCACTATTCATCTCTCAATTTTAATAAAGAGCTTCTAACTAATGTAATTTTAACTTGTTGGCAAATGTAATGCTCCCAATTCTACATTTTTATTAAAATTCTTTATGGCAATTAAATTAATCGAGTTAATATACTTTATTAAAGATTTGTAAGTTGAGTAATATTTGATAATGACTAAATTATAATATATTTTCTAATAACATAATACTCATTATGGTTAAATACAAAAGCAACTAGGAAAAAGGTTAAATAAATTAAAGAGGAGGAAAAAAATAATTTCCCACCAAAAAGCAAGTTTCTTTTAGAAAGAATAAAACCCATTAAAAGGCACATGCAAGAAGTAATATAAAAGTCATCTACTGTTGGGAACCCTAACCCTAATTCAAAATTAAGGTTAGGGCCCAAATAGAAAACTCAAAACTAAATTTCTTTCTTTACATTTTACTCTTCTCTCTCCCTCTCCAGAACTTCTCAAAACCCTAATGTATATTTTTTTTGTTCTACATTGATTGGATGTTTGTTTGCAGGTTGAAGATGGAAGAAATAATGAAGAAGAAGTGAAATGTAGAGTATATATATA
>MU221390.1:404675-431929 GCA_018584345.1 Thuja plicata
CTCTCTCTCTCTCTCTCTCTCTCTCTCTCTCTCTCTCTCTCTCTCTCTCTCTCTCTCTCTCTCTCTCTCTCTCTATATATATATATATATATATATCCAAATGCATAAAAATAAAACTTTCAAATAACATATACAAGAGGCTCTTTTTAATTCCACTTTTCATAGAAACTACCAAGCTTTCCTTAACCTTCAAGAGCTCCAAAATCTCTGCAAATAGAAATAAGAAAATGAGAACATTGTGGGATGCTCACCTCCCAGCCTATGTCTTTAAAATACCACCCCCAAGCTAGGGGAACCAAGATTAAACAAGTTTTTCACAAACATAACATTACAAACATTCAAACACACAACAAACAACAAACAAACTCCCATTTAAGGATTTCACATAGGGTCTCCAAATGACCCATTAATGGGGTGAATGAGAACCAAGAAACTAATAAGGAAATATGTCATAACAAGTGTTACATTGCCTTTACAAGGCCTATAAAATAAAAACCTTTCTTCTCAACACAAAAACTCACAAAAACCAGTACACTCTTCACCCTAGGGCTTCTCTGCCCTCCCAAGGGTGAGATTGAGCTTGCACACCCAAAACTACCTACAAGAAAATAAAACAAAGGAACCTCCATGGAAACATTGCAACAAAACAATCTTCTCATCCCACAACTTGAAACTCTCATACTCATATATCAAGCACAAAACATGAAACAAACAACATCCTTGCACAATACAATCTACCACAAGATATCTTGTTTACATGCATAAAACTAAACATGAGATAGTGAAACCAACCTTGATCAAGTAATGGTACAATGGATTTTATGAAGAGCTTCCATTCCTATGTCCTTCTCCCTCTTCCCAAATCTCCTCTAACTCTTATTTTTCTCCAAAAAATGAGAGTGGGTGAACAACCTCCAAGTCCTGGATGATCCCACTGAAAAGGATCTACACATTACCCCACCACCCTCTTGGATGGATACATGAATTTTTATTGGTTGGTCTTCCCAACATATTACAAGGTTATCTTCCCCACTTCCTAGACGAGCGAGTCTCCTCAAAATAAACAAAATGAAAGATTCTTTAACTTATTTATTGAGAAGGCTATTTTCGTGAAACTTGAAAATACAACTTTTGGTGGGGGTTCCCAAGTCCACTATGAGTTGTCCCAAGGCTTAAAATGGCCCTTACACATAGCTATACCAAGTGGGGTAGCTAGAAATGACCTTAACTGCACACTAGGGGCTTATTTAACCCACTTAAAGTCTAGCTAAAGTTTACATACGAATTTCCAAGTGATTTGACCAAACCCAAGGCTCACTAACCAAGTGGGTATTTATGGGGATCCTACAAGGTACTCTCCTAGGTTTGGTTGCAACCAATCTCCACCTAAAAGGACATGTCATTGCCACATAACACAACACAAGTGTCAAGTGACACACAAATACACACACACATTTACACATCACAATACACATGGCTTGCCCATTTGAAATCACATAATCATAATGAACATTTAATAAAAAGTAAAACCATACACTTCACTATTATGAATTAAAAATACATCACAACGAGGCTTTATCTCTTCCATAAGAGCAACCTGTTTTTACTAATTTCACATAGGTTTAACCTTGATTCCCCGATTTAATACCATGGTCATCTTCCTTGCATACTAAATCTAAATATTAGTAGTCCAAGGAATAATATGCATCAGAACTAAATATACATTATTCGAAACCTCTACAAAAAATTTCCATAATCAAATTCACTTTTCACTATGCATTCGTAAGAATCCCTTAAACCTTTAACTTTCATTTCATGTTAGAAATCATATTGCATCATAACTGAATTAATTCACAATTATCCAATTAATCACATAAGCATCAATTATTCTATCACATAATCATAACATTCACCAAATCAGTATCCATAATACAAAATCCATAACTATAACCTAGTAATCTAATCAGACTAACCAAAGTGTTTCTAATAATAATAAATCATAACATTACCTTGCTATCCTTTTAGTTTAACCAATCTAATATTTAATTGTATTATCATTTTAATCATAAAAGCACCTATCATTTATCAGTCATAACTCATTCATTGGAAAAATAAGTTCCTTATCCTAATTCAATCCATGATATTCAAGCACTTAACTGCTAATCATAATACTCAGTAAATCAATATGTCTTAATGCAACATAATGCTTCGTAGATCAGTCAACATAACTAAGAATAAAATAGGGTGAACTCTCATGAGATTAGTACATGGTCATCTATGCAATAATAACTCAATCTACAACCCTCAGAGTGTCAGACATAAAATGGAAATGAGGGAGTCTCTACATCATCCCCCCTAAGTCATGACTTACTCCTGGAAGTTGTAAGGCCATCATTATGTTTCCAAATTTATACACAACACATGGGTGCTAGCTCTCCTTTAGGTTAGTAGCCAAGGAACAAAACTATTGATTTTCAACATAAGAAACATTATAGACCAATTAAGTATTCGAAGGATAGCTGCAAACACTCTAAAGTGCAATTTTCTTATTACAAGGTGTTCTTTAATCTTCATTTTGGCCCAAACATAACCTTTACAAGAAAATTGCCTACTAATTTTATTTTCATTATCACACATATGGTTCAAATTGAATAGTAGTTTGCACTAATCTCTCTTTAATCCACACGTAGAAAGTACATCAACTCATATAAAAAAAACTCAAATGCCAACACTTTAACATTTTCCACAATTACGCCAATCCCAATCAACATAAAATATTTTAATCATCAAAATTATTTTGAATTCATACCCATCTATACTAGGTTTACCATTCCAAGGAAACCTTTCATAAATACAATTTCAATTTTCCTATTAATTTAATCAACACAATGTCATCAAAACTAATTAAACATGGTAACATACATGCTAAAAAACATACAAATATATTTATATATCTAAGATGTATTAGTAAGAATGAGTAGATATCCATTTACACAATCACACAATAGTCCATATCACTAGGAATACACATCACAACATAGGGCTCGAGAGCGACTCATGTCATCATGCACCAAGGTACCATATACTGACCTCATTTGAACACATAACCATAGTCCATGATACATGATCCCAAAATCCATGATACATACCTCACAAAGTGGCTTGATGGTGCTGGGAATGCACTCATATATGGCTCTCACACACATATGGTGAGATTCCCACATACAAGTCCACGTGATCTACCCCTTGTTTATGTAAGGTGTTTAGCCTCCAAGGAGTAGTCACCACTCTAAGGTGGGCAGTGGATACTAGCTACATAATAGCCTTAAGCACCCCCATACTCAAAGGTTCCCTATGTATCCTTCCTTGTATACACACACCAAGTCTACCTCCTGCATCCTTGGTGAGTAATCACATTACTACACATGGCCAGCACTCAAATACACCAGAGAAACACTATTTTAGCCACCAAAAAGAATAAAATAAATATAATAAAAGGAAACAAGTTGCTAATTTCAACAATAAGTAATAAAATAGAATATATCACAACATGAGTTAGAAGTTCCTCCTTATGTCTTCAGCTAGATTAGTAAAATGGTTGGACATGAGTATTAAAGATAACTTAAATCTAATGAGATAAATGAATGGTCCTATAAGGAAACATTACAATTCAAACCCTAATTGAGAAATTTAGGATAAATTAAGATCCCAATAGGGGATATTACAATATAAATAGATTAACCACCCAACCACGTGGATCCAAAGAGGTCCACTCCCCCATGCTAGGAGATAGAAATCAATTTCCACACAAGATGTATCAAATAGGATATTCCTAAGTTGGCAATAACCTTTCCAAAAGTCACAACACAAAAGGATGAACAATAAGACAAATAGGACCATCCGAGACATGATCATCAATAGTAGGATCTCTAAACTTGGTTTCTTACCCATAAATAGACATTATGAAGGCATAATAAAACTACATTAAAACATGATGTAAGTCATAACAATAACACAACATCAGTTTATCGGTTTTATAAAACCAACAATTATTCCTAATCCACTAGACAACCCTAAACCCTAATTTGGCACTCAGATTAATCCTAAACACTTAAAAAGGCATCTAAATTTTCCATACATGATAAAAATAATAATCAGAGTAATAATTTAATCTAGTTGAATCATAAACATGATCATATCAGCCTCTGATAACCATACAACCCTTAAAACTTGGTAATCTTCTAGAAACTAATTTATTTCAAACAAGGATTAAATACAAAGAATAGTCATCAAAGAATATTAGTTCATAACTTCCACAAAACAAATAATTAATACAATCACTTTGTTGAATATCAAGAACACATCATTAAATTCTTTATAATTTTTATGAAGATCCAACGGTAGGAAAGAAATGTATGGCTTATATTCTAAAACAGAAAACCCTAGTTAGGGTTCAGACATGTCTTCACTAAAATGGTTGTTTCACAAAACATAATAAAAATACTCCAAACTAATTGAAAATGAAAGATAATATAGAGGACCATCTTTTACATCAAATTTATATTTTTACATGATCATAACAGCATGTACCATATGAATACATTTGATAGAAAAATAAAAACAAAGAATAGATAGGAATAGTCTAACAAAATATCCATAATGGGACATTAATTAGACACTCAAAACAAAATCAGAGAGATACCCATTTGAGAAATCTGAATTTACCTTCCAAAAAATCATCCAAGAAAAACCCTAGTCTCAATTTATATTATTTAAAACACGTGAAAATTTTCACAAAAAAAAAAAACTCAAAACTTTTAAATAACTCTAGGAATAGAAAGTATAGATATAATAAATCATGAGAAATATAAATACATCCATATTTTATTAGATACATAAATAAATCAATAAATTCAATCCATACCTCAAGTCATACGAAGATTCAACCAAAGAAGGAGGAAGGAGACAAAAGAGGAAGACAAATCCAAACTTGAGAAGCATCCTTAAACCCTCTCTAGTTTCAGAAATCTCCATGGAAGAATAAGAACCAATTCTATAGAAAAAAATCCCTCTCTCAACCCTTGAAACTCTCATATATACCTCTCTTCCCCAAAATAAAGGAAACTTATGAATCGTAAAAGAATTGTGCTCGCAAACTCTCCCTTACATATAATAGGTTTTTTCTCCAAAATCTCAATGAAAAGTACAACCAATATTTCCTCAAGGTTTCATCCAATCTCCCCCTCAAAATAAAAATAGAATCCATATAAATAGATTTCTCAAAGGTAACCAACCCCCAACTAACTCTTAACTAAAGGGCATAATTAAATAACTCAATATAATTATAAACTCACAACTATATAATACATAAATATAACTTATAATGATTAATGCACATGTTTATTATTATCATAATATGTGGCATAGAATATATAAGTAATATGTAGCCTATACATATTATTAATAATTAATAATTAAAAATATTAAACCTCGCATTAAGTAATATTTAATTAAATTAACAATACTATACTTTACCTTAGTCCCAAAATATACACTATAGATAGTATCCATAATCATGCAAATATAATAACATATAAATTTTATATATATATATATATATATATAAGGAAGACAATGCATACATATGACTTGTTAGAATAACTGAGAGGGGGGGTGAATTAGTGGCCTCAAAAATTAATCCTTAAATCAACCCAAAAACTTATTACCACATTTATAAGCCTCTATTTATCTTTGTTCCTACAAGATTGTTACCTTGAAATATTAATAACAAATAACTACTACTCAGATTACTCTTTCAAACCTTATTCTTACTTTTACCGATTAGCAATCTTTCTATTTACCGAAATACAGTAAATAACTAGTGTATACTGATCAATCCAGATTTACTTATGTGAAATGAAAAACAGTAAAGTAATGACTCATAAACACATTAGCACATGGATTTTTAACGTGGAAACCCTGTTAAGGAAAAAACCACTGGGACTGGTAACCCAAATTTTTCACTCTTCTGAAGTGAGCTCAGTGAAGAGCCAACCCTGTTAAAGATTACAAACACACTGTTAGGTGTGACCTTGTTAGAGTATTTAAATGAATAGTTTTTCACTTAGTATCTAGCATCTAATGCTACCATCCTTGATCAAACACTCACTTGGCCTGTCAATAGGTATCGGGCATATCCAATTCTACTTTGTATGATCAAACTTTTTGATACTCCTTGGGATGTATCTCAATTAGAAAAGACTTTTAAGTCCTTCTCAGTTAAGATACTTGATGCTTCAATGGTTATATTGAAATAGTAAATTGATATGTTCACATATACAACTAGAATTGCAGATTTTTAGATCTATTGTAAGTACATTACCTTTCTGATCAATGTTATCAATTCAATACCTTTTCTCCACATTGTTCTTCTCTGTGATGTTGTATCATTGTTCATCGGTGTCTGCAGAATTTAGCTCTTTCCTCAACTTGATTGATCAGGTCTGAATGAAGAATTTTTCCTCCTTCAGAATCTCTTTAGCATCTGTTCTCTTGTCACTCCCCCAATTCTCATTGAATTAGCTTGTCTCTTATATAGACATGATTTCACCATTTCTTGGCTTTCTTGATCTTGGCATGATCCATAATTCTTGCCAATTAGATTTAAAGAAAAACTCTTGTTTTATCTCATAGAGATCATCTTGCCAACTGGAAAAAACAACTTTAAATCCTTTACTTATCTCTGGCTTTATCTTGTTGATTAAAAAAATGATAATTACCAGTTAAGTCTATATTTAGCTCTTGGTAGCTAAGACTTTTTTCCTTTCTAAACTCTTGGTTCTATCAGTCAATACTTCAGTTAGTCATCAGTGACAACTGACTGTTTCGTCGGTGAGACTTCAGTTGTCTTCAGGATCTCTGTTTGTTGGTGTTGTCTATTCATCGGGAAACACTGTAATTATGTCTGTCGGGTTACACTATGCTTTTTCTCATTGGGTAACACTATGACTTTGCTCATCGGTAATGCTTTTCTTTTGCTCCTTGGGTAACACTATGACTTTTCTCTTGTTGGTTTACTTTGTCCATCGGTGTACACTTCATCGGTGTATACAGTCACTTTGTGAATACTTAAATTTTATGCATTACTGATAGCATAGCCTTTGATTCATTAGTTCTTTGAATTTTTTAGCAGTATGTACATGAGATATAGATTATATCAAGTTGACATCAATGAAAATACAATACATTAATTGATTTAATGTCTTGCATTAACTTTCTGTGTCTCGGTGATCATCAACTTAACATCTTCAAACATTCAATCAATTATAGTTCATCAATCTCTCCCTTTGGCATTTATGGCAACACACTATATTATCACACTATATTATCATTAATACAACATGAAATCTAACAGTTGAAGTTCATGAAACTACCAATCTTATGTACTATAACCGATACAAATACCTAGTCCTCGGTAAGCTCACCTAGCTTAGATTTGATTCTTGCAGGTCTCTTTCTACCTTCAATCCCTTCACTGGATAGATGTAGAATCTTTCTTCTTCTGATGTGATGTGTTCTCTTCTTGTGTCAAACTCTCTCCCTTTGACTATTCTTTGTTTTTGATGTCTCTTTTCTCTCTTGACAACAATCTCTCCCTTTGTATGTACTCTCCCTTTCTGGTTACATTTCTCTCTTTGGATAATGTGATAATGGATATAATCTCTCTCTTTGACAACAATGCCAAAGAAATATTTGACATGCCAAACAATCCTTTTGATCCATTCAATATATTCCTTGAGTTTCCCATTCCATTAGCAATACAACTTTGGTGCTTGGTGTAGATAAATACCTTGTTGTGTACAGATGTATCTTTGAATTCCATCTCTTTGCTTGCATCAACATGAATGATATTCTGATAATATGTAGGTTGATGCAACCTTCTAGTCATCTTACTGACTAGTAGACAAGGGTCTGACCCCTAGTCTCTTTCTCAAGTACTCAAATGTATCCTTGGGCAGTGGCTTGGTGAAGATATCAGCTAATTTTTTTCTTTGATTGCAACTACTCAAGTATCACCTCCTTTTCTTGAACTTGTTCTCTCAAATAATGATAATTGTAGCAATATGATTTGTCTTAGCATGCATGACTGGATTCTTGGAAATGTTAATTGCATTGGTATTATCACAATAGATAATTGTTGGTTCAAGAATTTTCATATTCATACCTTCCAGTAATTTTTTGATCCATGCAAAATTTGAGCAGTTTGCAGCAGGAGCAACATACTTTGCTTCTAGAGTAGACTAAGAGATACATCCTTTCTTCTTGTTGATCCATGTGAAAATTTTGTCACCCATAAAGAATTCTCCTCTAGTTGTGCTCTTTCAGTCATCAATGTTTCCAGCCCAATCAGCATCAGTAAAGACCTTAAGTTCAAATTTTCCTTCTCTTCTATACCATAAGCCATAGTCCTCGGTATTCTTCAGATATATTGGGATTCTTTTCATAGCATTCATATGTGATTCCTTGGGATTAGCAGAAAATCTTGCAACTATTACTACTGTGTGTGCAATATCTGGTCTAGTATGTACAACATACATGAGTTTTCCAATCATTGATCTATACAAAGTCTGATTTACCTTAGGTGACTTGTCCTCCTTTGTCAGCTTACATCCAGTTGCCATCGGTGTTCCAACTGGCTTGGAATCTTCCATCTTGAATATTTTTAACACTTCTTTGATGTATTTGGATTGTGTAATGAAAATGCCTTCATCTTGTTTCATGATCTATAGACCAAGAAATAACTTGATCTATCCAAACATAGACATCTAAAACTCTTTGCTCATTTCATTTGCAAATGATTTGCATAGCATATCATTGCCTCCAAATATGATTTCATCAACAAATATTTCAGCAATCAAAATGTTAGCATCAGTATCTTCCTTCAAATAAAGATTATTGTTTTCACTAGTTCTTACAAGTCCAATACTTATGAGATAGCAATAAAGTCTTTCATACTAGGATTGTGGTGCTTGTTTCAATCCATACAAGGCTTTGTGTTGTCTACATACCATGTTCCTCTTATCTGGTTCAACAAACCCTTCTGGTTGCTCAATATATACCTCTTCCTCAAGTATTCCATTTAGGAATGCAGACTTGACATCCATCTGGTATACCTTGAATCCTTTAAATGCAACATAAGCAAGTAATATTCTCACTCCTTCTAGCCTAGAAATAGGTGCAAAGGTTTCTCCATAGTCAATCCCTTCTTCTTGTGCATACCCCTTACATACTAGTCTTGTTTTGTTTCTGGGGACTTCTCCATTCTCATTAAGTTCTTTTTTTAATATCCATTTGGTACCGATGACATTCTTATCATCTAGTCTTGGTACAATTGTCCATGTATTATTTTTCTCAATCTACTCAATTTCTTCATTCATAGCACTAATCCATTCTTCATTATCAAGTGCAACATTGACAAATTTTGGCTCAAAATCATAAATTAGACATCTTGTGTTTAGAGACTTACTTCTAGTTCTTATACCAACCTTCTTAACTCCTATGATCTGGTTCTGTAGATGGTTCCTTTTGACATACTTGGCAATTACAGGTTCAATTCTTTGTCTATCATCTTTATCGTCATTTTGTCCTTCATTCTAATCTCCATCACTTGGTACATCATCTTGAGAAATATCCTAATTTTTAGTATTTGCAGCCTGATGCTCGGTTGTAATATTTTGTTGCTTGGGATCCATACATTGTTGTTCAGGTAGAGTGTCAGGTTATTCATTGTAAACAAACTTTTTGTAGTCCTTTAGTTATTTTGCACTTTCATTTTCATTCTTCTCTACAAATTCATCTATCTTTACATTTGCACTTTCAACAATTTTGTTAAAGGCTTTATTGAGACATTTATAAGCCTTTCTCTTGGTGAAATACCATAGAAAGATACATTCATCACTTTTGGAGTCAAGATTTCTATTTCTATCATCTTTTAAGATATAACATTGACTACCAAAGATCTTGAAGTAACTTACATTGGGTTTGTAACCATACCATAGCTCATAGGGTGTCTTCTTGGTGTCTTTCTTCAATTGTACTCTGTCCAATGTGTAAACAGCAGTACTGACAGCTTCCCTCTAGAAGATTTGGGTGATGCCTTTCTCTATTATCAATGTCCTTGCACAATCAACAATAGATTTGTTCCTTCTTTCAGAAATTCCATTTTGTTGTGGTGTTCTTGGTGCAGAGACCTGTCTTTTGATTCCATGCTCATTGCAAAAGTTAGTGAATTCATCTGAAATAAATTCCCCTCCTCTATCTGATCTTAATAATTTCAATTCCTTACCACTTTGTTTTTCTACCATGGATTTGTACCATTTAAACATCTTGAATACTTATGATTTATCTTTTAGAAACATAACTATCATCATTCTAGAGTAATCATCAACAAAGAGAATGAAATATCTATCACCATAGTAACTCTTTGTCCTCATGGGTCCACATAGATTAGTATGGAATAATTCTAGAATAGCATTAGATGTATGGGTTTTGCTTTTGAAACTAGACTTTGTCATCTTACCTTTTTGACAATTTTTATGCATGATATTGTCTGGCTTTAACATGCTCAGTAAGCCTCTTACATTTCTCTTTTTTCTTATCTTTATCATGTTGTCAAAATTTACATGACACAATATTTTATGCCACTACCATATGTCTTCATTTCTAGCCATTAAGCAAGTGGTGTTAGTATCATTTAGGATAGAATAAGTTACCTTTGGTATGTTCACCAGTTCTAATTAATCTTCCTAATTTACTTAAGATCTTTGCCTTCTTATTCTCAAATGCTACTCAGTGACCTAAATTATTCAGCTGAGAAACACTCAGTAGATTATAATTCAATCCTTTCACCCAATAATAATTTTCACATTTTATCAGGTTATTCAACATTATAGTTCCTTTACCTTCAACTGGACAAGGTGTGTCATTACCCATTCTTACTGTACCACCATTATAATACTCAAAAGTATTAAAATTTTCTATGTCATCGGTCATGTGGTGAGTACAGCAACTATCTATGATCAATATATCATTCTTGCTAACTTTATATATGAGTGCAGTTTCTACATACCTTTCATCTTCATCTGAATCATCTTTTACTGCCACAAACACTATATCGATGTCTTCATCAGATTTAGTGTCAGTATCTTCATCTTTGCATGTAGCTAGGTAGCTGACCTTCTTTCCTTTGTCCTTGTAGTCTCGGGTATCTCTTCTTTCTGATTGTTGGTTGCTTCTGTAATCTCGGTTATCACCTCTGTCAAACTCCTTTTCAAATGATCTGTCATTACTTTTGTCATATTTTCTTCTATTACGACATCTTGCAGAAAAGTGTCCAATCTCTTTATAATTAAAACATACAAGTGGTAAATTACCTTTGTTTTTACCTTTGCCTCTTTGCATTCTTCTAGCCATAAGTGCTTCAATTTGATCAAGATCTTCTTCTTCACTTTCACTTTCACTATCTTTTTTCATAGTGTGTCTATGACTTGATTTACTTATTCTTAAAGAATATTTGAATCCAGACTCTACGTTTGGTAAGACACTATTATCAAAGTTATTCATCTGAAATGAAATCAGTCTTCCAATTAAACTATCTAGAGTAACATTGTTATTTTCTATTGCTCTCATTTCTTGTATGGTAGATACTCTAATAGCATAAGTAGGTAGTAAGGTTCTTAGAATTTTACTTACCGTTGTCTCTTCATCTAGTACACCTCCAACTCCTCGGATAGCATTGACTACCTCTTTGATTATTGTGTTGTACTGTGTGATGTTTTCACCTTCTTTCTTTCCAAGATCATCAAACTTTCCTCTAAGGCTTTATGCCTTGCCTCTCAGAACATTTATATCACCACCATGTACAAGCTTAAATTTATCCCACATTGTCTTTGTAATTGTGCATGTTTTTACATCTTCAAATTCAGCATCAGAGAGTGGGGAAGAAAGCTCTATTATCATACAGTTGTGCTCATGCTTCTCTCTCATTTTTTCAACTGTGAGTGCTCCTGTGGGAAACACATATTCAGTATCTAAGTATTGAGTAACATCATTTCCAATACCTAATAAGTGGAGTCTTATCCTTCTTTATCATGATACAAAGTTGTCTTTATTCAACTTGGGTACATCTCTTCTATTCATCTTGTAATCTTTTGCTTGAGCTATTAAACTCATTTTCTAATCAAACAAGCTCTGATACCAATTGTTAGAATAACGAAGAGGGGGGGTGAATCAGTGGCCTCAAAAATTAATCCTTAAATCAACCCAAAAACTTATTACCACATTTATAAGCCTCTAGTTATCTTTGTTCCTACAAGATGATTGAATTGAAATATTAATAAAAAATAACTACTTCTCAGATTACTCTTTCAAACCTTATTCTTACTTTTACCAATTAGTAGTCTTTCTATTTACCAAAATACAGTAAATAACTAGTGTATACCGATAAATCCAGATTTACTTATGGGAAATGCAAAATAATAAAGTAATGACTCATAAACACATTAACACAGATTTTTAATGTGGAAACCCTGTTAAGGGAAAAAATACAGGGACCGAAAACCCAAATTTTCACTTTTCTGAAGTGAGCTTAGTGAAGAGCCAACCCTATTAAAGGTTACAAACACACTGTTAGGTGTGACATTGTTAGAGGATTTAAATGAAACATTTGTCACCTAGTATCTGGCATCTAATGCTACCATCCTTGATCAAACACTCACTTAGCTTGTTAATAGGTATCGAACATATCCAATGCCACTTTGTATGATAAATTGTTTTGATACTCCTTGGTATGTATCTCAATTAGAAAAGACTTTTAAGTCCTTTTCAGTTAAGAGACTTGATGCTTCAATGGTTGAATTGATCTGTTCACATATACAACTAGAATTGCATATTTTCAGATCTATTGTAAGTACATTACCTTTTTTATCAATGTTATCAATTCAATACCTTTTTTCCACGCTATTCTTCTCTATGATGTTGTATCACTATTCATCGGTGTCTACAAAATTTAGCTCTTTCTTCAGCTTGATTGATCAGGTCTGAATGAAGACTTTCTTCTCCTTCAGAATCTCTTCAGCATCTATTCTATTGTCACTCCCCTAATTCTCATTGAATTAGCTTGTCTCTTATATAGACATGATTTCAGCGTTTCTTGGCTTTCTTGATCTTGGTGTGATCCACAATTATCACCAATTATATTTAAATCAAAACTCTTGTTTTATCTCGTAGAGATCTTCTTGCCAACTGGACAAAACAACTTTAAATCCTTTACTTATCTCTGCCTTTATCTTGTTGATTAAAACAATGATAATTTCCAGTTAAGTCTATATTTAGCTCTTGACAGCTAAGCATTTTGTCATTTCTAAACTCTTTGTTCTGTCGGTCAATACTTCAGTTAGTTATCAGTGATAACTGACTATTCCGTCGGTGAGACTTCAGTTGTCTTCAGGATCTCCATCCCTTGGCATTGTCTATCCGTCGAGAAACACTGTAATTCTGTCTATTGGGTTACACTTTTCTTTTTCTCATCAAATAACACTGTGACTTTCCTCGTCGGTAATGCTGTTCTTTTTCTCGTCAGGTAACACTGTGACTTTTCTCTCATTGGTTTACTCCGTCTGTCAGTGTGCACTCTATCGATGTATATAGTCACTTTGTGAATACTTAACTTTTATGCATTACTGATAGCATAGCCTTTGATTCATTGGTTGTTTGAAGTCCTTAGCAGTATGTACATGACCATACAGATTATATCAAGTTGACATCAATGACAATACAATACATTAACTAATTTAATGTCTTACATTAACTTTCTGTGTCTCGGTGATCATCAACTTAACATCTTCAAACATTCAATCAGTTATAGTTCATTAATGACTCAGATCGAGACATCGTGTGGACCTCACTAGGTGAGTAACTATGAATTCATCACTACTCATGAAATCATATCATAGATACACACACACACATATAACATCTAGTATATAAATAATTAATCAATTATAAACAAGGGTTAGATCATCATCCATTAGGGTTAGTCACATAATCAAATCAAATTTCCAAAGAGATAATCATATCATGAATACATAAGTAGGATATAGCAATAATCATGAACAAATATGTTAACCATATGGAATCATCACATATAAGGACTTAATCATTAGAAAGACCTGGAAATCATAATCATCGGTATAGAGAATCACTCACATAGAAATCACATATGTTTGTCAAGTATCCATCCTAACACATAAGATCATAAAATATCATGATAATCAAATGTGGCCACATACCAAAGGGATAAAAGCATTGATAAGTACAATGTTGTAAAAATAGATTAGAATAGAATGAGTTAAACAAGCACCTCAAAAAGGTACATTTAAACAAAAGAAGCACTAAGATACCTTAAACATTACCAAAATAACATTAGGGTTTGAGGGGTATTATAGTCATGGTAGTGATCACATTCCTTAACCTGGCTTTGTGATGATAACATTGAGTCCATAGGTATATATGTAATAATGCATTATAAATAACATGTGAGTAGAATATTCTTATATGAATGGTTGTCTTATAAATTACCATACATGTGCACTAGTTTAATGTTGGAGCTACGACATCGACACCGCCCACTGAAGGATGGGGTGGTACCTTCATGGAGGTACCATTTATTCATTAGTGGGGTTGTGAAAAATTATAGGCATTCTCTATAACTACATAATACTCTTGTTGTTTCATTTCTAGTTATTGACAATAGAGACTCCTCATGTTGTCTGTGATGCTTTGGTTCATGGTGTAGCTACAGTTGTAGCTAGTTCTGAATCAATGACCGAGGTATGAAAGAAATTACTTAACTTTAATTCTTATTTAATAGTTTGTATTGAAATTTTTAATGATATTCATTTATGTATTCTAAATATTATTTTGATTGTTGTTGTAAGGAGTTATTACTCCATATCATTAGCGTGCCCCTTTGATGGATGTACATAGTGACTATTTGCTAGCGGTTTAAGAAAATATTCTATTTTATGTCACCGTATAATTGAATTTCTATGTATATTATTTATTGATCTTTATACTTTTTTATTTTATCAGCTCGAGTTGCAAGTCTAGACATGAAGACTAGTGAGCGCACTCGGAAGACTACATCATTCACTGCATCTCTGTCAACGTGATGATCAAAGAAACTCTTGGATTTTGTTTCTTCCCCTTGAGGGAAATGACTCGATTAGGGATATACATTGTACACCTAAATGTCATTTCTATACATTTTTTTAAATATTGTATAAGTGACATGTTCTACCTCCATCTGGATTTCATGAAGGAAATTTAACTTTCTTGGATATATTTAATGTACGAATTCATTTTTCTTCCTTTCCCACCAATATATATAGTTTATGTTTTAAGAATGAAATTCATGTGTCATGTGTATTGATGTATACTACTTTATGTTTATATGGATGTCTTATGCTTTGTAAATTTCTCATGCCTTATATGTATGCTTGTACTTGTATCTATGTATATTGTTACTATATGATTCATACTTTATGAGAATATGTATGCTTCATTTCATAAAGCTAGACTCATAATTTCCATTCCAACACCTTAAAAAAGTTTAATTATGTCATATAAGATCAAAAACATCAATCCTAACCAATTTTAGTCCTATTGGAGCATTTTGACCACCTCGACCTATTTAGGGCATTACAAGAACCTTAAGGGATGCACCTATATGGTACATTCCAGAATGTTTTAGTTAGTTTTGAAGCCTAAAAATTTTATTCATAGTGTTTAATTATCTATTGAAGGTGTTGGAAAACATAGTTTGATGCCAAGATGAACGGTTTGAACGATACATAATGTTTCTTGTTTCAACTTAGACACATTGCAAGATTTGACATCAACTTAGATTGGGGTGGAAATTTCAAATGATGTAAAATCTCCCATAAATTAGATTGGTTATTGTAGGCCTCTATAACGCAGTCCTCTAGAACCTGATATTTTTTTGATACCTCGCACGAGATCTAAGAAACGACCCTAAAAATATCATTACTTAATGGTGCTTATTCCACCTTAAGGGACACTTTAGTTTGGAGTGGTATGGAAATTTTTAGTGAGTCATTGTGAAAAAGAGGTTGTTCCTAGGGTTCACCTGGAAAACCATAGATGATGGCACAGGCGGTTTGAGGCCACCACGAATGGTTTGAAAGATATGTAATGTTGTAACTTTCAACTAAGCAACATTGCAAGTTTTGACATCAACCAAGATTGGGTTGCGAAATGAAAAAGAAATTAAATCTCAAAAACTTGAGATAGCTTATTGTAGGCCTCCATGACATGGTCCCATAGCACCTGATGGTTCATTGATACCTCACACAAGCTCTGAGAAACGGTCATTTAAATATCGTCAATTTTGGTGTTGAGTTCACCTTTAGGAACACTTCACTCCAGAGTGGTCAGAAATGTTTGAGCCACTTGATGAGATAAGAGAGGTTCTTCCTAGTGTTTGACTGGCCAACCAAAGCTAATGGGGTAGACAGTTTGAGACCATGATGAACGGTTTGAAAGATATGCAATATTGCAACTTTCAACTGAGGAACATTGCAAGTTTTGGCATCAACTGAGATTGGGTTTCCAAGTGAAAAATAAATTGAATATCCACAAAATTATATAGGTTATTGTAGGCCTCCATGATATGGTCCCATAGCACCTAAATTTTCACTAATACCTCGCACAAGCTCTAAGAAACGATCACCTAAAGATTGTCAATTTTGGTGTTGAGTGCACCTTGAGGAACACTTCGCTCCAGAGTGGTTGGAAACATTCAAGCCACTTGGTGAGATAAAAGAGATCATTCCTAGAATTTATCCATCCAACTAGACCTATTGGAGATGACAGTTTGAGGCCATGATGAATGGTTTGAAATATTTTCAATGATGTAACTTTCAACTGAGCAACATTGCAAGTTTTGGCATCAACCAAGATTGGGTTGCTAAATGAAAAAGAAATTGAATCTCCCAAAAATGAGATAGGTTATTGTAGGCCATTATGATATTGTCCCTTAGCATCTAATGGTTCATTTATACCTTGCACGAGATCCATGAAATGACTCCCTAAAGATTTCTAATTTCTGTGCTAAGTGCACCTTTAGGAACACTTCGCTCCAGAGTGGTCGGAAACGTTCGAGCCACTTGGTGAGAGAAAAGAGGTTGTTCCTAGAGTTTAACCAGCCAATCAAAGTTTTTTTCATAGATATTTTGAGGCCATGATGAATGGTTTGAAAGATATGCAATGTTGCAACTTTAAACTTGCAACATTGCAAGTTTTGGCATCAACCAAGATTGGGTTGTGAAATGAAAATGAAATTGAATCTCTAAAAACTTAGATAGGTTCTTTTAGTCATTTATGACATGGTCTGGTAAGACCTAGCATTTATCTGATACATTGCATGAGCTTTAAGAAATGCTAGCCTAAATATCACTAATCTTGGTGCTGAGTGCACCTTTAGGAACACCTTTAAAAAGTTTAAATAGATCATATAAGATCAAAAACATCAATCCTAACAAATTTTATTCCTATTGGAGCATTTTGACCACCTTGACCTATTTAGGGCATTACAAGAACCTTAAGGGATGCACCTATATGGTACATTCTAGAATGTTGAGTTAGTTGTGAAGCCTAAAAAGGTTATTCATAGCATTTAATCATCTAATTGGAGGTGTGTGCAAAGATGGTTTCATTCCAGGATGAACGGTTTGAATGATACATAGGGTATGTGCAAGAAGATGAAGGGCCAAAAAGTGGTGATGTGAAAAAAATCAACTTTTCACTCGTCCAACAGCGCATGAAAATGTTTTTTGACTTTTTAGTAGGCATGGGTCAGTACACCTGGGAAAACCTGACACCAAAGCACAAGCCTAATTGGATACCTAATTTTTTCAGGTACCTGATATTTTTGGGTGCCTGATTTTTTTGAGTACCCAAAACTTGTGGCATAAATCAAAACCCACGAGTCATTTTTCTTATTTCTCTCATTTCTTGCGGATTAAAAAAGGCTAATTTTATCTCTTACATGATTTTTTCGAGTACCAAATTTCTCCAACAAAAAATTTTTCTTCGCGGTATATATGGTAAGTGAATTCTTTATATATTTTGATGTATTTCTTTTATTTTGATGTTAAATGAAGTTTTTTTGTTTGAAATAGGGTTTCTATTGATTTTTTTAATAATATATGAAATCAGTTTGAAATTTATATTTATTTTTTATTTAATCATGCCTAGTTGACAACAATGAAGAAAATAATCCTCCCCCACCAAATAACAATCCCTAAAACAATCCAGAATAGCTTCAAAACCCTCGATCTTTAGAGTATTTGATATAAGACAACTTGAACAATATACGGGGCTTCCAAAACACATATCAGAATATACCTACATTAGGTCCCATGCTTGCCACCCTAAATACTATTATTGAAAATTTGACACACTTACACAGCAACATAATGCTGCTCTTCATTAGCGTGAGGATATGCATGCCCAATTTTATGAGGGGCTTGACGATGATGGGATTGCAGACCTTAATATAAATAAATCCTATATATCCTCCTTTTTTTTAAATCCTAAAACCGGATTAAAAGTTGACCCCAGAAAGCCCAAATTATCAATTAAATGGTGCACAAATGATGTAATGTGTACACACTTTTGGGATCGTTGGTGGATGGTTTTTGATAAATTACCCCTTAGCAATTTGGAGGCCCCTTTCTATTTTATAAAAAAATGTATGTTGAGTTTGTGATTGGTCTAAATTTAAATTATTGGAGCATGAGGCCCAACATGGGCGTAGACGAAGGAGCTCCTAAGACTAGGCCATTTTCCCAATGCAAAAAGGCCACTACCTTTGTCCCCCCACTAATGCCTCACCCCCTCCTTGAGTGCAACATCCTGATATCATTGCAGAGGTTGTCTCAAAGAGAAATAGGGCCATTCACACACTGAGTGATTAGTTGATCACCCAGACCAGGTCATTGTTGCCTCCTAGTGTGGATTATGTTGGCACATCAATATCTGGCAATAGTTCACATGTTTGTGTCCCCCATACTTTCATTATGTGCAAGAATTTGTGCCTCAGACCGCTTACTGATGCTGATACATATTAGTATGTTATTGATGAGTGATGTATCACCTATCTTGCTTCTTCTGAGACCTCTTCTAGGTTCTCCTAGGTCACTCTATGACCTACTAGGGTTCTTTGTCTAACCCCAGAATCCTTAGGTGTCTTATCACAAGATCCTAATTCCTTCAACTAGTGCACACCAACAAGATAGAATTCAAGCTATGCATATTCTTCACTAGACCTCAATTTGGTCTTTCTTGCTCCATCTACAATATCTGATCCAATTGGATCCCAAACATTCCCAACTTGGAAATGTTGGATTCAAGGATGTTTTGAGGACTAATTCCAACCCTCACAACCTTTCTTGGATATGTAACCCTAAATGAGTTCCAAATTCCAAGGCAATCTTACCCAAAATAGGGCTACAAGCTTTAGGCCTATTTGAGCACCTTTTCTGCAACAACTCTTAAATCTTCCAAACAAGTATGAAAACCAATTTCATATCCCGATACCCTTTATCAAGAACCTAAGGATTTTATAGGTCTTGTCTCTAAGACATGTCCGTACAGTCCTCCCTACAATCATGCCTAAAATTTAGGGTTTTAGGGCTTTTGCATTGTCTGCTCAAGAAATGAACTTTCTTGGCTAACAAAGTAACTCCTCCAAACTCCTCCTCTAGTTTGGATATCCTTCATTGACTCACCTACCTTCCCCCATTTTCTAATTTAATCTATGGATGCTTTCAATCCCTCTAGCTAGCTCTACAATCACTGGTGATCCCTAGCCATGCCACTTTTGCTCACCTAGGGAATCACCTTAAAAATGCTTGCCTTCATTTCCTGGTCCCCTCCTACTATGTACACAATGTACATGGAGTCTACTCTCATAATCCACTATCACATGCCAAAGCCACAGTGGAAAATTGAGTTAAGACCCCATTTGCAAACTGTGCTCAATTAGACCAGCGACTGGACTAAATTTGAAAGATTTTATTCAAACAACTAAAACTATTTAATATAACAATCTAACAACACAAGAAGTTCTGAAATCACCTACATTACACTAAACAAAGCTTACAAAAGTTCTTTCAATCCATTAAATAACTCGATCACTTAAAAAATCATAAACAGTCACTGTAATTGCTTCACACAGTCTTTACACAAAATTGCTCTAACTTTCCAACCGTGAAAACATCTCAAGGATGGTCTTATATAGTTGACCCTAATAGTAATTCATCATTTTCAGATAGTTATCTAACAAATTCCAATGAAGATGCAAACTTGTCATAAAAGTTGTCAATGTTGTCAATGACACCATTGACAATTTTTTGCAACTTTCAATTTTGATCTCCAAACTTGGTCCAACTATGCCAAAACTTGTCCAATCCACCAAATATGATGAAAAACCATCAAATAGGACCTCTAGTCCCTTACTTGGCTCATTTTGTTACAAAATTCCAAAAACACCTAATTGGACGTAAATGGACCTAAAGCTCACTAAGGACTTATCAAGACCTATCCTCCTACAAACACTTCACACACTAGGACTCTTGGTCCTTTTATTCACCTAGTAGTTTGGCTAGAACCACTACAAGCAAAAACAAAGAAAGAGCAAACCCTAGGTTACATTTCCACAATTAGCCTACCTAGGTGCTCCTACACCATACTCCCCCAAAAAGGAAGAGCTATCTCACTCCTATGGATAGTAGATCCTCTAAGATGCCCACCTTCTTGAAATTAACCTTTGAAATCCATGAGGCTTTTGATTCTAGTCTATCTTTCCATTGGATCAAATGTTTCATGTAGACTTTGTGTCTAGTGGTTTTCTTGACCTAGGAGTCTAAAACTTTGTCAGCCACCATCTGAAGCTTTGGAGGTGATACAACAACCTCTACATCACCACTGACCCCTTGAATGTGTGGGACGATCTCCTCCATCTTCCCTCTAAACTATATCAAATCTTGAATATTAAAAATTAGAGATATACTCAAGTCTGATGGTAAGTCCACCTTATATGAATTAGCTCCATATTTTGCCAAGATCTTGCAAGGTCCCACCCTTTTCATCTGAAGTTTGGTAGGGACACCCTTCTGTAGTTTGGATTTATTTAACTAGACCATCACATAGTCTCCTACTTCAAACTAAACATCCCTCCTCTTCTCATCAACTTTGGCTTTCAACTTAAGTTGGTTGTCTTGTATCTGCTTCTTTACTTGGTCTTGTATCTCTTTCATGGTAGAGGAGAAATCCTCTGCATGGCCACTTCTATATTCCATTCCACCAAGATCTCTGAGCTCACAAACACCCCTAGGGTGCATGCCATAAACAACCTCAAATGGGCTCTTTCCTATCATCCTATTCTTGCTATCATTATAAGAGTATTCAGCTTGAGGAATAACCACATCCCAAGTCTACCCATACTCCTTAGTTAGGCACCTCAGAAGGTTACCCAACACTCTATTTACCACCTCAGTTTGGCCATCAGTCTGAGGGTGGTAATCTAAACCAAAAGATAGGTTAGTACCCAGCCTTGTCCACAAAGTTCTCCAAAAATGACTCATAAATTTCACATCTCTATCAGAGACTATACTCAAAGGAGGACCATGAATCCTTACTATTTCTTTGAAAAATAAATAATCTATGTGGCTATCATCATTAGTAGTTCTGCATGGAATGAAATGTCCCATTCTACTAAATCTATCAATAACTCATAAATGCTATCATACCCCTATTTAGTTTTGGGTAATCACACAATAAAATCCATACTTACACACTCCCATGGCCTATTAGGGATTGGTAGAGGCTGATACAACCCTATATTACTCATTCCTCCTTTTGTCTTCATGCAAAAAACACACTGCTTTACATACATGGTGACATCCTTCACCAATTTTGGCCAATGGTAGAACTTTGGACCAATTCCAAGGTCTTGTCCTTACTAAAGTGACCACTTAGAGAACCATTATGTTTTTCTTGGATGAGGTTCATCCTCATTGACCCTTTGGGTACACATAACTGATTGCCCTTGAACAACAATCCATTCTAAAAAGTAAAATCAGAGAACTTGCTATGAAAATGATTCTCAAAATCAACACATACCTTATAGGCCTCACCAAAATCCTCATCTAATTTGTATAGGTCTCTAAAAATTTCAATCCCAATGCTATTCAAGTGAACTTCTTGTACTATCAACAACCTCCTTCTTAAGGCATCTACCACCTTATTGATTTGTCCCTTCTTGTGCTTGATAGTGAAATTGAGTGCTTGCAAGTACTCCATCCACTTCAAATGTCTGTTGCTCAACTTTTCTTGGGTGTTAATGTAACTAAGAGCCTAATTTTTTGTGAATACTACAAACTCTTTGGGTAACATATAGTGTCTCCATTTCCTCAATGATTGAACTAGTGCATATAGTTCCAAATCATAAGAAGAGTATTTCTTCTTAGCCTCATTCAATTTCTCACTAAAGAAGGCAATAGGTCTACCTTCTTGACTCAATACCCCTCCTACTACTAACCCACTAGCATCACACTCAATAGTGAACAATTTCTCAAAACTTGGTAATTGGAGGATTGGTTGAGTAGCCACTTGTTTCTTGAATAACTCAAATGCATTCCTTGCTTCTACTATCCATCTAAACTTAGTCTTGACCCCACCCTTAATGGTATCCATCAAAGGTGCACATATACCACTAAAATTCCTAATAAAATTCCTATAAAATTGGGCAAGGCCATGAAAACTCCTTACCTCTGTGGTTGTGGTAGGTGGAGGCCAGTTAAGGATTGCAGTAACTTTATCTTTATCCATCTTCAAAGACCCCTTGGACACTACAAAGCCCAAGTAAACTAGTTCTTGTTTAAAGACCTCATACTTCTCAAGGTTAATGGCCAACTTCTCCTCATCTAACCTTTTCAATACTGCCTCAACATGTTTGATATGTTCCTCTCTTGTTTTTATTGAAAATCGGTATATCATGAAGATATACCACCACAAACTTTCTAGTGAAATCCTTGAGCACCTCATTCATGAGCCTCATGAATGTGATCAGAGCATTAGAGAGGCCAAATGGCATCACAAGCCATTCATATAACCCATCTATGGTCTTGAATGTCATTTTCCATTCATCACCTTCCTACACCCTAATTTGGTGATAACCACTTTTCAAATATATATTTGTGAAGTACATTGCCCCACCTAGGAAATCCATAAGATCCTCTATTCTTGGG
This sequence comes from Thuja plicata, assembly GCA_018584345.1. Taxonomy (NCBI): domain Eukaryota; kingdom Viridiplantae; phylum Streptophyta; class Pinopsida; order Cupressales; family Cupressaceae; genus Thuja; species Thuja plicata. Next base: position 428,069 of record MU221390.1, read on the forward strand.
ATTGGTAATTAGTACCTTATTGTAATCCTATTTATAGCCCTTGATTTTGTGCATAATCTCCACTTTCCCCCTTCTTTGATGCTAAAACAATCGGGACTGCACAAGGGCTAATGCTCTTCTTGATCAAGCCTTGATCCAAGAGCTCTTGTGCTTCTCTTGCTACCTCCAAGTTTTGATCTAAAGTTAACTTGTATGCTGATTTGTTGGGCAAGGATGCCCCTGGCACAAAGTCTATTTGATAACTTATAACCCTCTTAGGTGGTAGGGTTGCGGGAGTTCCATCACTCACAATATCCTTATATTTCTCAAGCAATTCTTGCACTTCCTTTGGTAGTGGCTCCTTCACTGGTCTCTCCTCCTCCTTAGGTCTTAACATAATAGCATAACCTTTTCCATCATCATCTTTGATTTCATCCACAAACTCCTTACCATTGCATAACATAACATTAGGAGTTTTATTCTGTGGTTCCTCATCCTCTAGAAAAGACTGAATTTTGAAGGTCTTTCCTCCCTTCTTGAATGTAATGGAGCTCTCTTTCCCATCATATACTACTCCATTATCAAATTTCCAAGGCCTTAAAAGAAGAAAATGACAAGCATCCATTGGTAGGATGTCACAAAGAAATCTATCTTTATACCCTACTATTGAGAACTCTACCTATGTTTTCTCATTAACCAAGACACTCTGGCATTTGTTGAGCCATATCACCTTATAAGGGTTCACATGGGGTATTTTGGCTAGCTTAAGATTTATTACTTCCTCCTCTAAAATGATGTTGTATGTGGATCTAGAATCAACAATCACATTACATACTTTACCAAGGATCTTACATCTGATTCTAAATAGTTCCCTCCTATGTTTGGGCTCATCCTTGATTGGTTGCCTTATTAAGACCCTTCTAAACATAAGGTTCTCACCAATCTCTGAGTCTAGATGATCTACCTCTAGATTTTTGACACTAGACGTATCCTCATGTGCATATGCTACCCTCTTATCACTGTTTGTTGTAGAAGGTATGTCTGGACATTTACAAGCTGAATGCCCTAGTTGCCCATAGTAATAGCACTTCATAGGGGAAAATTAAGATACACTCCTACCTTCTCTTCCTCTATTTGAACCCCCATTGTTACCCCTGCCTCTATTATAGCCTCCTCTTGAACTGTTCTCAGTCTACTACCCTGTCAATTTATTTTCTCCTTGGGATCTTTGTTCACTACCCCTTCCTTGGTAGCCTCCTCTTTGACCCCTCTAATCTCTTCCTCTACCTCTATTGTTATTATTGTTCTTGAAACTAGAATCCCCTTTCTTCTTATTCTTCTCTTCCACATTTATAGCCAATTGATGACACTTTTGGATAGTGGTAGGTGTCCATAGGCTAATCTCCTCTTGGATGTTCCACTTCAATCCACCCAAGTACCTATCCACTTTGATTGGCTCCTCTTCCTGTAATTTAGACCTTAAACACAATATTTGGAATTCCTCAGTATATGAGGCCACATATAGGTCTTTCTTCTTCAAGTTTTTCTCTTCCTATGGAGCTATATTTTGTAGTCCTCTAGAAGATAACTCTCCTTCAATTTGGTTACCATAACATTCTAATTTTCTATTGGTTGCTTTTCCATGCTTACCCTCTCATCTTGAAGGTATTTACACCAAGTCAAAGCTGACCCTCTGATTCTAGACTTGGCCACTTTCACCCTTTGGGATTCACTTATCCCCTCACATTCGAAGTGATTCTCCATTGCTTCAATACTGGGTTAGGTTCAGGAATGTAGTCTTCTTCCTCAATCTTCTTCTTACCCTTAATACTGGATTCTACTTCAAATTATTTATTCATAGTAGCATCTACTATTTCTTCCATATTTACTCTCATTGCTTCCAAAGCATCCTCAAGGAGTTTGTTTTTCTCCTTTTTCTCCTCCATATCCTTGGCTAGTTCTACATTTTTCACCATCCTTTTAGAGCCACAAGATTCCACTTGTGACATAAACCAATCTTCCCAAGTTTCTCAACTTGCTTTGATACCACTCTGATGTATCACCTATCTTGCTTCTTTTGAGACCTCTTCTAGGTTCTCCTAGATCACTCTGTGACCTACTAGGGTTCTTTTTCTAACCCTAGGCTCCTTAGGTATCTTATCACAAGATCCTAAGTCCTTCAACAAGTGCACACCAACAAGACAGAATTCAAGCTCTCCATATTCTTCACTAGACCTCAATTTGGTCTTTATTGCTCCATCTGCAATATCTAATCCAATTGGATCCCAAAAATTCCCAAATTGGAAAGGTAGGATTCAACAATGTTAAGAGGACTAATTCCAACCCTCACAACCTTTCTTGGATATGTAATCCTAAACAAGTTCCAAATTCCAAGGCAATCTTACCCAAAATAGGGCTACAAGCTTTAGGCCTAATTGAGCACATTTTCTACAACAACTCTTAAATCTTCCAAACAAGTATGAAAACCAAATTCATATCCTGATACCCTTTATCAATAACCTAAGTATTTTCTAGGTCTTCGCTCTCAGAGGTGTCTGTATAGTCCTCCCTACAATCATGCCTAAAATTTAGGGTTTTAGGGCTTTCGCACTATCTTCTCAAGAAATGATGTTTCTTGGATAACAAAGTAAATCCTCCAAACTCCTCCTCTAGTTTGGGTATCCTTCATTGCTCTTCTACCTTCCCCCATTCATTTATTGAAGCTATGGATGCTTTCAATCCCTCTAGCTAGCTCTATAATCACTGGTGATCCCTAGCCATGCCACTTTGGCTCGCCTAGGGCATCACCTTAAAAATTCTTTCCTTCATTTCTTGGGCCCCTCCTTCTATTTACACAATTTAAATGGAGTCTACTCTCATAATCCAAGAGCCCATGTCAAAGCCATAGTGGAAAATGGAGTTAAGGTCCCATTTGCAAACTATGCTCAATCAGACCAGCGACTGGACTAAATTTGAAAGATTATTCAAACAACTAAAACTATTTAATCTGACAATATAACACCACAAGAAATTCTAAAATCACCTACATTACACTGAAAAAATCTTACAGAAGTTCTTTCAATCCATTAAATAACCCGATCACTTCAAAAAGCATAAACAGTCACTGTAATTGCTTCACACAGTCCATACACAAAATTGCTCTAACTTTCCAACTTTGCAAACATCTCAAGGAGGATTTTATATAGTTGACCCTAACAATAATTCATCGGTTTTAGATAGTTATCTAACCAATTCCACCAAAGATGCAAACTTGTCATAAAAGTTGTCAATGTTGTCAATGACAACATTGACAACTTTTTGCAACTTTCAAGTTTGATCTCCAAACTTGGTCCAACTATGCCCAAACTTGTCCAATCCACCAAATATGATGAAAAAACATCAAATAGGACCTCTAGTCCCTTAATTGGCTCATTTTGTTACAAAATACCAAAAACACCTAATTGGACCTAAATGGACCTAAAGGTCACTAAGGACCTATCAAGACCTATCCTCCTACAAACACTTCACACACTAGGAAACTTGGTCCCTTTATTCACCTAGTGGTCTGGCTAGAACCACTACAAGCCAAAACAAAGAAAGAGAAAGCTCTAGGTTACATTTCCACAACTAGCCTACCTATGTGCTCCTGCACCAATCAGGAGGATACAAGAGACATAACTACAGAGGCTGCAACACCTCATGGAGCATCTGTGTCTCATGAGAGTGATGAGGAGGTGTATGCAAAGCCATGGACTCCTATTGATATGGTAAGGGTAAACATTATCTAAATAAATTGTCACATGACCTATTAAATTTAAAAATAATTTATTTATTTAGATTAGTTTTAATGACTTCATACACTTATATATATATATATATATA
>MU221390.1:432015-446351 GCA_018584345.1 Thuja plicata
ACTCCACAATTTTGGTCATTTTATTTGGCCCTGACACCTATAGGGTATATTTTAAATTATGTACCCATTAGTTTTTTTATATCATTTGGTGTACATGCTTAAATCTCTATCAATTAGAGCAATAAAAATCATACATTTACTAATATATTTTCATCTTATTGTACTCTTGCAGGTATTAGCTAATGTCAGTGGGGGGCACGAGGGGGTTCCTTCTTCATGTGTTGACAAAGGAAAGGTAATTAAGTATTTAAGATTAATTATGCATGCTTATGTATGCCACTTGTGTGTAGTAATAAATATTTTACATGCACTTTATTGTGTAGGGTGTGGCTCTTGATGATGTCCCGACACAGGTTTGAGAGCCTAGGCTAACAAGCATCTCAATTCGGAGTGATAGTCTGATTGTACGTAGATTTATATATTATTATTTATATTTTGTAATTAGGGTTGTTATGATGAAGTACATTTATATATAATTGACTATCATTTTTACTCTCATAGGTTACTCCCAGTGTGAGCAAGGCCCCAGAAGAATATTTCATATCTTTGTTGACCCAGTCCACTATTCCAGAGGAGAGATCAGTGGATGTAAATTTTAATTTTAGTTCAATCAATTTGTAATTTTATTACACTATCATCCTATTTTCTAAATTTATTACTCTATGTTTCACCTTGGGCCCCTGCACCACTCTACTAATCTCATTATTGCAAATATATATTTATAGGTCGGAGTTGGTATTGGTGGCATTGTCCCTTTGCTACCAAGGGCTTATGTTAGGACACCTGATCATGGTAGGCGACCAAGAGGCTAGGTATAGATGTTTTTATTTAGTTATAATTTATAATTAAAATAGTGTTTTAATTATGAATTATATATGTACAAATCATATAAACTAAGCAATCTAATTTGGGTTTGAACTCTTTTTTGATGGAGGATCAATCAGAGCCAAATATTTCTTCAAAGAGGCTACATTTTGATGATCCCCCTTTGACATAGGATGTAGTTTTAGTTGTGGTTATTTAGAGATGCCACTTGGAACATTTTGAGATGGCATATATGCCACATTGTACACCTTGAAACATTGATTTTTGAGACATTTTCAAATGGCATGTGTCATATTTGTATATGGAGATACTTTTGATACTTTCTATATATAGAACATTTTCATGTTTATGTTATATTTGTGTCATCTTTTGTATACACATGTATTATTCATGTTTATGGAATTGAATGGTGAAGCTATATCTTGACTATGATTATGATTGCTATATCTTGAAGTTATATTTTGAATTTATATTTGATTATCATTATGATTTAAATTATATCTTTTTGAAGTTATATGTCAATTTGTTTGAATTTGTTATAATAGATGCAATAAATTACCGAGATCACTCAAATTCTCATTTTTTTTATAACAATACCCAAATCCTTCCTTCAATAATGCATCAACCTCTAGACCCAACCCACTTTAATAATAGCAATTTTTTTATTGAATTGGAACTCATGGTTTTCACTATTAAACCCACATGAAACTCATGGTTTTCACTGCTCAAAAAAGCCTTACAAATATCTTATTCTAAGCCAAAATACCACATTTTACTTTTCAAGTGTATGGATCCGAATTATAAAAAATCTCATGGCCAATCCAATGGAAGATAGACTTTGAGTTATAATAATACCAGATGAATTTTGACATCAAGATTTAATCTTCAAACTATAAAATCTATTTAGTTTTATGAAATATTCAATGATCTAAGAATAATTTATCTTTGCACACAAGCTTGAACAGGCCACACAACTGTAAACTGCAAATAAGGAACAATGCCTCCTCAAGTATCCCTAAATAGACATTGCCTTCTTTCTACTCGTATGTAATGTTTAATTAATATGTTATTTAGGAAAATAATTCATAAAATATGGACACTGTAGTTATATCATACATTTAGTGAAAACGGATCTTACTAAAAATAGTTCTTACTAAAAACATGTATCATACTTTGACAAAAGACAAATATATTTATGCATAAACAACAAACATTAATGATGAACATCCAAAGGGAATGAACTAGAAAATACTTGTGAGTAGCAGATCTAATTCTTGTAGGTCATCCTTGCTCTAATTTTGCCTCTTTGTTTTTATAGAGTACCAAAGAATCATTTCCATGTTTCTTCAGAGCTTTATGGACATAATTGTGGTATGAACAAAAGAACTATGATAACTGAGTTATAAGAGCCATAGGATGATAAATAGCTCACAATTTTGATAACATGTATTGCTTCAAGTATTGCCCTCACTATTTTTTATAAGATGTATGAATGCACAATGATTTATAAAGGAACCAATGACAAGTGATCTATTTGTAGGTAGAAACATAGAGTTTAATGACCATTTCCATATGTAAAGACCAATAATAGAGCATAGAATATGTTGTTGTCATGAAAGATCGCATTAGACCAATCAAATATGAAGACAATGATTGTAGTCAAATACATGATTTAAGGAAATAGAGCACAAAACAATGGCATAGAAATGTATTGTTACAATGTAGTAATATGAAAAGGGTCTTGCGAATCATAACAATGAAGTATGATGGTTTGCAATGCTGAAAAAATAGAGGACTGTCATGACATAGATTAGAAGAGATAATAGTGAAGTTTCATTGTCACAAGGTACAATGAAGGGATGTAATGCTCTTAGAAATTTAAAGATATTCTTTCATGGAGTCGCAATGTGTAAAACATTTGGGATAGGTTTGTGAAAAGAATCATTGAGACCAAGGAACAGATAAAGGGCAGAAAAAGGTATTACTCATGTAGGAGAGAATGTGAAGAAATAGTGATAAGAACACAGGTTAAGAAAAGAACAAAGTTCAGTCATATTTATAATAGCATGTCTTGTAGGTGATAAAATAGTGCATTAAAGAGAGCTTCAATCAAGGCTAAGGAAAATAAATCACTATTATTGAACCAGAGCTGATGTAGCAGACAATTCAATGCCAGGACAGACGGTTTGAAAGATACACTACGGAGCTACTTTCAATTGACCCTCACTACAATTTTTGGCATCGACTAAGATTGCCTTGCAAAATTCAAACAAAGTCGAATCACCCAAAAATGAGAGAGATTGTTGTAGACCTTAGCAACATGATCCTATAGCCCCTGATGGTTTGTCGATACTTGTCATGAGGTCTGAGAAACAAGCCTTGGAAGATCGATGCCCAATTGTGCTTAGTGCACCTTGGGGACACTTGGGTTGAGCATGGTCACAAGCATTCCAGTTACTCTATGGGTAGAATGGGGTTGTTACTGGTGTTCACCCATCCAACTGGAGTAGATGGAGCAGATAGTTTGATGTCAGGATGAACGGTTTGAAAGATAAACTATAGAGCTACTTTCAACTGACCCTCACTACAACTTTTGGCATCAACTAAGATTGCAAATTCAAACAAAGTTGAACCTCCCAAAATTGAGAGATTTTGTTGTAGAAATTGGCAACACAATCCCATAGCCCTTGACATTTTGTTGATATCTCTCATGAGGTTTGAGATACGAGCCTTGGAAGATCGCTACCCAATCATGCTTAGTGCACCTTGGGGACACTTGGGTCGAGCATAATCGCGAGCGTTCCAGTTACTCTATGTGTGGAACTGGGTTTTCACTTGCATTCACCTGGCCAATCAGAGCCAATGGAAAAAATGATTTGAGGCCAGGATGGATGGTTTGAAAGATACACTACGGAGCTACTTTCAACTAACCCTCACTACAAGTTTTGGAATTCACTGAGATTGGCTTTCCAAATTTAAACAAACTTGAATCGCAAAAATGAGAGAGGTTGATGTATATCTTAGACACATGATCTTTTAGCCCTTGATATTTTTTCAATACGTCTTATGAGGTCCGAGATACAAATCTTGGAAGATCGCTTCCTAATCGTGCTTAATTCACCTTGGGGACACTTGGGTCGAGCGTGGTCATGAGAGTTCCAGTGAATCCATAGGTGGAACAGATTTGTCACTAGTGTTTACCCAGCCAACTAGAGCTGATGGAGCAGACGGTTTGATTCCAGGATGGAGGGTTTGAAAGATACACTACGGAGATACTTTCAACTAACCCTCACTGCAAGTTTTGGCATCGACTGAGATTGCCTTGACAAATGTAAACAAAGTCAGATCACCAAAAATCAAGAGAGGTTGTTGTAGAACTTTGCAACATGATCATATAGCCCCTAACATTTTTTTGATACCTCTCATGAGGTCCGAGATACGATCCTCGGAAGATTGCTTCCCAATCATACTTAGTGCACCTTGGGGACACTTGGGTCAAGCGTGGTCACAAGAGTTCCAATGACACCATGGGTGGAATGGGGTTTTCATAGGAATTCACCCATCCAATTGGAGCTGATGGAGTAGATGGTTTGATGCCAGGAAAAATGGTTTGAAAGATACACTATGGAGCTACTTTCAACTAACCCTCACTACAAGTTTTAAGATCGACTAAGATTTCCTTTCCAAATTCAAATGAATTTGAATCGCCCAAAACTAAGAGAGGTTGTTGTAGACCTTGGTAACACAATCTCATAGCCCCTAACATTTTTTGATACCTCTCACGAGGTCTGAGATACAAGCCTTGGAAGATTTCTACCTAATCGTGCTTAGTGCACCTTAGGAACACTTGGGTCAAGCATGGTCACGATAATTCCAGTGACTCCATGGGTGGAATAGGGTTGTCACTGGTGTTTACCTAGCCAACCAGAGATAATGGAGTAGATAGTTTGATGCCAGGACAGACAATTTGAAAGATACACTATGGAGCTACTTTTAACTGACCCTCACTACACAGTGAATCCTCTATATCTATCATGTATGTATCTATCTGCACTTATGATTTGGAGGCTTGGAGAACTCTAAAAATTGGAAAATAGGACTCCACACCTTTGTAAAAAAATCCCAAGGTCTCACTATGTACCCAAGGGATTCCACTTGCTCCAAGAGATCAAATGACTTCCAAATGACACAAGGCTTACCACAAGACTTCCTAGGGTCCCAAAAAACCCCAAACAACTTGTCTTAATAGGTTACAAGTGCATAATAGCATCATTCCAGAAGATCATGTTAGAATAATATTGTAAAATTCATAATGGCATCATTCCATGAGAATTAGAGTGTTGTCATTCATGGAATGACCCATTTCATTGCAAAAAGACTAAACTGTCAAGTAAAATTTGTGACTTTCAAAGACCAGTCAACACCTATTGATGAAATCTGGTTCAAATGAACTTTTAGAGCATCAAATATTGTTTGAAATGATCACAATAATATCCTTAAAGCATTAGAAACAATAATCAAACTTGTAAGAATTCAAACCATGCAAATGACATAAGTAAATAATAAAAAATTATGATTTTTCATTACCTATTTCTAAGAAAATATGTACTTAGATCCCTTGTTGGCACTATTGGCCACCCATACATGATTTTGGTCCTAGGTCCTTATCTGGACTTCTAGGAAATTTAAATTTTAAATGAAATTGATTGTTACAAATTGTCAGTATAGGCTTGAAAAGATCCCAATTAACCTTTAAGAATTTTTTTGTCCTTCTATCTCTGATTGGGTCCATGGTGAACCTATGTATCTTCATAGGTACTCTTGCACCAAGTTACAATCTACATTCAAAGCCAAGTTAATGACTCAAAAATATAATCTAAGAAAGACAAAAAATTAATGTATTGAATTTAATCTTAACGAACTTAGAAAACCTTGCAATGAGTTAACTTATTACCTAGGCAAGTGTTCCTGAAGGGTTATCTCTTTGCTTCAGGGTCTCCAATAGTGCTTCATGATCAACTGTACTAATAGTCAAAATTTACTTTGTCTTTGGACTTCCTTGATGCTTTGACAACTTGACATTTGTTGCTATAACAAGGTGTGAATACATGATAATAGTTTTGTGCTTCTCATAGTCTTCAAATGCAGGAATTCCATTCTTTCTAATCACATATGTTTGCAGCCATGTTCCCACAAAAAAAACTAAACTAGTAGGATACATGAACCCATCACCATATGTAATCAATTGTGCAAGCTTCTATTTACCTCGTACACAACGTGCTAACCAATAATATGACCTCTCATCATTGCCCTGCGGTGCAACCAATGCAAAAACATCTCTTGGCTGCAGAAGATCTGAAAGATGGTCATACTCAACTAAAGTCTCCATGTCATCATATAGAGAGTATCAAAGATAAAGGAGATAGATATTGTGGAACCCATGTATCCACCCACTCACTTGACTCACAATGATCTCAATCATACTGAAAACACATGGGGCAAAAACAAGCCAACTCTCATGTCTAAATGGTCCTTGTACTACTATCGGAGCTTCAGAATGAATGCATTTTTTAAGAGTCTTTCATTGTTTGAAAATCCAATCTATCTCCTATAGTTCCCTCCTCAACCAACCAAAAGAATCTATGCACTATAGAATCAATATTTCCCCCCTATGACATTGCTTAAGTACACCAATCAACAATAGAATGATCATTAAGAAGTACAACACCTAAAATCCTCAATTGCTCCTTAACTAGAGCTCTCTTCACACATGCACCTGCTCCATAATGCTCCACTTTCCCATTCCCTAACTAAAAATAACTCCAAATATGAGGTACACCTCTCTCCACATGAATTCTACACAACCAATAAAATATTTTGGCATTCTTAAATTGATTGGTGGAATTATCTGACCAAATGAGATGCCTATCCATAGCAATATCATTTTCCTGCAAAAAGTCAAAATAGTTCTTGAAACAATGTTGGATAAACTCGTGAGAGTGATAGCTATCATCGCTCATATAAAAATGGTACTCTTTGATTATCTTCCACTCATATTTTGTGCTATCACGGGAATGTATATATGTGATGTGTACAAAAATAGCATCCTGAATGGAATTGTAATATTGATCTTGAGTCTCATTTTGGGGCTGCAATGTATAGTTATTTGCAAAGTCTACAACGGATATAATAGTCCAATGGAGAAAGTGTCCTTACACATCCTAAATTTGTGATCCAACCATTGAGACCTATGACTATTCCTTGCATACTTGTAAAAAATATTTGTCTTGAAATCTGAAATAAAATCAGCAACATTGTATTCTTTTGCAACTATCTCACATCTAGAGCCTTCACCTCTACTCTTCAATGTATATTTCACTATTTCATATACCTTTTTTTGGATGAGTGTATTTCCAAAATCATGTTCCAAACCCTCATGAAAATATGTCCTAAACTTGGACAAGTCACCACATTATGAGCACTTGTCATTTAAGCAATCCTTTTTATAAAATGAACAACCATCATCTCTATGACATAAAAATTGATCTAGCTAGTCTCTTGATGATTTGGGAAGACCACTTGCACCACAATCCTCTAACATTTCATTAGTATACAAATTAGAATGAATGGACCATAATAGTTCATGATGCATTGAAAACTCAACATGATATTTGCAACATGTATTCTGAATCTTAAGGGGTACACAATAAAATGGCTTCACGAATTCAAAAGACCTTTGTGATATTTTCAATGTTGGATGTGTCTCACAAATTTTTTTATACAACACTGTTTGACTTACCTCCACATAAGTTTTAGGATGTGGAGTGTGGTCTCGATTTCCAACTCTCAACTTTAAGACATCCTTCACATTTGGTGACACTCTTAAATTTGCATGCCAAAATTGCTGAATTTCATTCTTGAAAACATCTGTTAGCTTCTTATCAAAACATGTAAGTCTGACACCATAATCCCATGTATCAATTTGAAGAGGATCATCAAGTCTTTCTCTTCTTACAAGTTCTCTATACAAAGTTTTATGGTCTATATTGAATTCAACACAAGTTTGTCTCATCAAATGAGCCTTTTCTCAACTTATGACTTGCTAAGGAGGTTGTAATAACCATCCGAGAAGCTCTCTTGTCTTTTTCTCTACTAGTCTTCCCAATGCTATTGAGAGCATTGAAAAGATTCTTCATAACAATGTAATTTCTCTCCACTTTCTTGTTCACATGAATCTTCAATTTCACAAGCATAGGTCCCATCTTTTGCATCTTTAACAACTGCACAAAAATTTGACATTGCTCAACCAATGTATTATTTCCAAAAAATTGATCATAAAGTCTTGAAGCCCACAACCTAACGATTTTATCTGATCTCTTTCCTTCCCAATTATTCATAACGTTCTCCTCAATTTCAATTAATCATTTAGGTGTTCTTGAAAGCCCAAAATTTGAATTCTAATTATCTTTATTGCAAGGGACTTCATTTTGAATATAATTTGGAGATGTGTAATGTTCATGTGGTTCGTGTGCAACATTTTCATTCCCCAAGTCTACATTTTCAATCTCCATCAATATATTTTCATCTTCATTCCATTCATTATCATTCCCCAAGTCTACATTTCCATTCCCCATCTCTACATTTTCACCTTCACTCCATATATTATTTTCAAATTCAACATCCTCTTCACTTGCAACTACATATACGGGGTCACCTTGGTTAATGTTTAACATAAATTTTCTCTTTCTTTGGTGAGTTTCCCTATCTTTTTCCCTATATTCTTGAATTTTTTCATCTGTCACCTTCCTCTTCCATTTGTACTTTTCAGGACTACTGCTTCCCATCATGAGACCAAAAGTTGACAAAAAATAGCTTAAATTAACTAACTTTCAAAAAATGGGCCCCAAATCACTTTTTTTATCTGCAACATGTCAGAAACCTGTGAAAAACCTTGAATTTTCATGATTCTCTGGTTTGTGGGGACAAGGAATATTTTGGTAAAAGTTACACCAATTTATTATCGGTTACCCGATATTTTCAGGTACCCAAAAATATGGCGGGAACTAAATGAAATAATTCAACATTTACATATAAAGGTGGCAGATTCTTAATATTTAAATTATATTTATAATTTAGGATAGAACATTCTAAAAAATTATAAATTGAAATTTTCATAATTTATAAATTAAGTAATATATAAAATGTTAAAATTTGGAATAAGATTCATAACAATTTATACTAAAGTTTAAAATTAAGTGCAATTTATAAAGAAAATAAATTTTGTTTAAATTTTAATTTATGTTAATCAAATAAGATGTACATATCTGAATAGATTACTAAATAAATTAAAACTATAGAATGAAAATTGAATCTATAAATTAAAGTTATGAGAATGATAATTGAATATTTAATTTTATAAGGGGTTTTAGATATTTGGTTTTGGGAAGATGAAATGATTGATGTAGTATTGAATTCCTATTAGTAACAACTGAGAGGGGGGTGAATCAGTGGCCTCAAAAATTTATCCTTTAATCTTTAACCACCAATCAATACACCTTAGATTATTAAGTCCCTACAAGATGCATGCCATGAAATACTTATAATAACTAATTGTCTGTCAGTTTACCTTGTCTATCCTTATTCTCCTTGATAACTAATAAGTAGTAAAAACTATTTACCGATACTCAGTAAATATGCAAAGTATACCAATCAATCCAAAAATACATATGTGAAATGTAAAACAATAAAGTAATAAACCATACACATAACACGTGGATTTTAATGTGGAAACCCTGTTAAGGGAAAAAACCACTGGGACCAGTACCCCAAATTTTCACTCTTCTAAAGTGAGCCCTATTAGGAGCCAACACTGTTAAAGTTTACAAACACACTGTTAAGTGTGACCTTGTTAGAGGATTTTATACATAGGTTGTCACTTAGTATTTGGCATCTATTTTTCTACCATCCTTGAATCAGCCTCCTTCTTAGAATGTCAATAGGCTTTAGGAAAATCCTGCTACCATCCTTGAATCAACCTTCTTCTTAGGTTGTCAATAGGTTTTATGCAAATTCAATGCTACTTTCATGAATCAACCTTTTTGGCAATCTGTTAGGATATACCTCAATTATAGAAGATGGTTAAGTCCTGCTCTGTTAAGAGACTTGATGCTTCAATAGTTAAACTGAAACATTATTACATATTTCTAATGCAACTTGAATTGCATATTTTCAGATCTATTTAAGTACAATACCTCTCTGATCAATGTATCAATTCAATTCTTTGTGCTCCACACTTTCTGCTCTGTGATGCTGTGCTTCACTATTCATTGGTGTCTATAGAATTCTTTAGCTCTCCTTTAGCTTGATTGATCAGAACTGTATGAAGTTATCCTTCACCAGTTTCTCTTTAGCATCATCTTTCTATTCACTCCCCTTCTAGGTATTTGATTGTTCATTCTTACGGAAATGAATTATGCTTGTCTCTTATATAGACATGATGTTCCTTAATTCTTGATTCTTTATTCTTGGCATGAAAAACAATCCACCCAATATGACTTATGACTTTAACTCCTGATTTATCTCATAGTTATCTTCTTGCCAACTGTAAAAATCTTCTTTAAATCAATTACTTAACTCTGGGTGAATAAAACAAATAAAACAACTAGTTAAGTCTATCCTTAAGCTCTGCCAGCTAGATATTTTGTAATTTTTTGAACTCTCTATTCTGTCAGTCAACTCTGCAATTAGTCATCGGTGACAACTGCCAATTCTGTTGGTGCAACTCTAGTTAGCTTCGGGATCTCCATCCATTGGGCATCATAGGATTTTTCTTCATCGAGCAACACTGTCATCTGCTCGTCGGGCATCACTATGACTTTTTCTTTTCCTTTACCGATGGTGTGCACTCTGTCGGTGTTGTCTATCACTTAGTGAATACTTGACTTTTATGCATTTCTGAAAGCATAATCTATGTTCCACTGATTCTCTAAAGTCTTTGGCATTATGTACATGACTGTACAGATGATATCAAGTTGACATCAATGACAATAGAAACCATTAACTATTTTAATGTCTTACATCATCTTCAACTTAACATTATCAAACATTCAATCAGTTACATGTCATCAATCTCTCCCTTTGGCATTGATGGAAACATACTATATTATCACACTATACTATTTCTAATACAATATGAAATACATTTTTTTGAGATTCATCAATTTACCAAACACATTATTTTGATAACCGATAAAAAATTTTGACCATCGGTAAGCTCTGTGTTAGCTTAGATTTGATTCTTGCAGCTTTCTGTGTTTCTTTTTTTGATGTGTTGTGTTCTCTTTTTGTGTCAATTTCTCTGTTTTGATTGTTCTTCTTCTTTTATGTCTTTGTCTCTTGTCAGCAACTCTCCCTTTGTATATGATTTCTTCATACAAATTCTCTCCTTATGGATATGATCTCTCCCTGTTTGGAGTAATCTGATAATGAATAGTTTCTGATGATAATATGGATTCATTCTCTCCCTTTGACAACAATGCCAAATAAATATTTTACAAATATCTGACATTTATGTCACAGAACTATTTTCTTCTATCTATAATATATTCCTTGAATTTCCCTTATCTATCAGCAATACAAAAATATTCTCTAGTGCTCAGTTCTGATATATACCTTTCTGTATATAGATGTAGATTTGAAGTTCATCTTTTGCTTGCATCAACATGAATGATATTCTGATAATATATGGACTAATGCAGCCTTTAGTCCTTTACTGACTGGTAGACATGGTTTTGACCCCTAGTCTCTTTCTCAAGTACTCAAATGTATCCTTGGGCAGTGGCTTGGTAAAGATATCAGCCAATTGTTCTTTTGATTGCACATATTCAAGTATCACCTCTTTTTCTTGAACTTGTTCTCTTAAATAATGATACCTTATGGCAATGTGTTTAGTCTTTGCATGCATGACTGGATTCTTGGAAATGTTTATTGTACTGGTCTTATCACAATAGATAATCACTGGTTCTGAGATCTTCATATGCATACCTTCTAGCAGCTATTTGATCCATGCAATATTTGAGCAGTTTGTAGCAGCAGCAACTTATTCTGCTTCTGTAGTAGACTGAGAGATGCATCCTTGCTTTTTTCTAATCCATGTGACAAGTCTGTCACCCATAAAGAATGCTCCTCCAGTTGTGCTCTTCCAGTCATCAAGATTTCTAGCCCAATCAGCATTGATAAACACTTTTAGTTCAAATTTGCCTTCTCTTCTATACCATAAGCCAAATTCCTTAGTATTCTTTAGATATCTTAGAATTATTTTCATAGTAGTCATATCTAATTCCCTGGGGTTAACAAAAAATCTAGCAACAATTCCTACTGCATGTGCAATGTCTGGTCTAGTGTGTACAACATACATGAGTTTTCCTATCATTGATCTGTACAAAGTCTAATTTACCTCTATTGTCTTGTCTTTCTTTGTTAATTTGCATCCAATAGCCATCGGTTTTCCAATAGGTTTGGAATCTTCCATCTTAAATATTTTTAGGACCTCTTTGATGTATTTGGATTGTGTAATGAAAATACCTTCACTTTGTTGAATGATCTGTAGACCAAGAAAGAACTTGATCTCTCCAAACATAGACATCTCAAACTCTTTGCTCGTCTCATCATCAAATGATTTGCATAGCATATCATTGCCTCCAAATATGATGTCGTTAACAAATATTTCAGCTATCAAATTGTTAGCATCAGTATCTTCTTTCAAATAAAGATTACTTTTTTCACTAGTCCTTATGAATCCAATACTTATTAGATAGGAATGAAGTCATTCATACCAGGCTCTGGGAGCTTTTTTTAATCCATACAAGGCTTTTTGAAGTCTACATACCATGTTCCTCTTGTTTGGATCCACAAGCCCTTTTGGTTGTTCAATGTATACCTCTTCTTCAAGTATTCCATTTAGGAATTCTGACTTGACATCCATTTGATATACTTTAAATCCTTTATATGCAGTGTAAGCAAGTAGTATTCTTACTCCTTCTAGCCTAGCAATGGGTGCAAAATTTTCTCCATATTCTATACCTTCCTCTTGTGCATACCCCTTGTATACTAGTCTTGCTTTGTTTCTTGTGACTTCTCCATTCTCGTTCAGCTTATTCCTGAATATCCATTTAGTACCGATGACATTCTTGTCATCTGGTCTTGGCACAAGTGACCATGTTTTATTATTCTCAATCTGTTCACTCTCATCATTCATAGCACTTATCCATTCTTCATTATCTAGTACAACATTGACAGATTTTAACTCAAACTCACAAATTAAGCAATTTGAGTTTAAAGACATACTTCTTGTTAGATTGTACCAACTTTCTTATCTCCAATGATCTGGTCCTCTAGATGGTTCCTTCTTACATATCTTGCAAGTACAGGTACAACTCTTTGTGTATGAGTTTGATCTTCATTACCTTGCACATTATTTTGATCGTTATCCTGACCGTCGCTAACAACATTCTAACCGTCGGTTGCAACATTCTATTGTTTTGGAATTAAGCATTGTTTCTTGGGTAGAGTTATGGGTTCCTCACAATATACAAACTTGTTGTAGTCTTCTCGTTCTTTCGTGCTTTCTATCTCATTCTTTTCTGTAAATTTATCATTCTTCACATTTGCACTTTCAACTATTTTGTTAGAAGCCTTGATTATACATTTAAAAGTTTTGCTCTTGGTAGAATACCCTAGAAAAATACCTTCATCACTTTTGGCATCAAGCTTTCCATTTCTATCATCTTTGAAGACATAACATTAACTACCAAATATTTTGAAGTAACTTACATTGGGTGTTTTACCATACCATAGCTCATAAAGAGTCTTCTTTGTGTCCTTCTTCAATTGTACTCTGTTAAGTGTATAAATAGAAGTGCTAACAACTTCCCTATAGAAGAT
The DNA here is from genome assembly GCA_018584345.1 of Thuja plicata. Classification (NCBI taxonomy): domain Eukaryota; kingdom Viridiplantae; phylum Streptophyta; class Pinopsida; order Cupressales; family Cupressaceae; genus Thuja; species Thuja plicata. The sequence continues at coordinate 445,783 of MU221390.1, forward strand.
TTGGGTGATGTCCTTCTCTATCATTAGTGTTCTTGCATAATCAACTATTGATCTGTTCCTTCTCTCAACAATCCCATTTTGTCGTGGTGTCCTTGGTGCAGAAACCTGTCTTTTTATACTATGCTCATTATAGAAATTAGTGAATTCATCTGATATAAATTCTCCTCCTCTATCTGATCTTAAAAATTTTAGATCCTTACCACTTTTTTTTTCTACCATAGCCTTATACCATTTAAACATCTTGAATACTTCAAATTTTTCTTTTAGAACATGACTGTCATCATTCTAGAGTAATCATCAACAAAGAGAATAAAATATATATCTCCATATTAACTCTTTGTCCTCATAGGTCCACATAAATTAGTATGGACTAATTCTAGAATATCATCAGATGTATGGGCTTTACTTTTGAAACTAGACTATGTCATTTTACCTTTTTGATAATTTTTGCACATGATGTTGTCTGGCTTTGTCATCATCAGTAAGCCTCTTACACTTCTTTTTCTGCTTATTTTCATCATGTTGTCAAAATTCACATGACACAATCTTTTGTGCCACAACCATATGTC
>MU221390.1:446494-478307 GCA_018584345.1 Thuja plicata
AAGATCTTTGCCTTCTTGTTTTCAAATTCTACTCTGTGACCTGAATTATTTAGCTGAGAAACACTCAATAGATTATAATTCAATCCTTTTACCCAATAAGCATTTTCACATTTAATCAGGTTATTCAGCATTATTTTTCCTTTACCTTCAACTGGACAAGGTGTATCATTTGCCATTCTTACTGTAGCACCATTATAATACTCAAAAGTATTAAATTTTTCTTTGTCATCGGTCATATGGTGAGTGTAGCCACTATCTATAATCCAGATGTCATTCTTACTAACCTTAGATATGAGTGCAGTTTCTTTATACCTTTCATCTTAATCTAAATCATCCTTCATAGCTACAAATACTATCTCGATGTCATCATCAGGTTCGGTGTTAGTATCTTCATCTTTGCAAGTAGTTAGGTAGCTAGCCTTCTTTCCTTTGTCCTTGTAGTCTCAAGTATCCTTTCTTTCTGATTGTCTGTAACCTTTGTAATCTTTGTTATCACCTCTGTCAGATTTCTTCTCAAAAGATATGTCATCACTTATGTCATCTTTTCATCTGTTAGGACATCTTGTAGCAAAGTGTCCAATCTCTTTACAATTAAAGAATACAAGTGGTAGCTTGCCTTTGTATTTACCTTTGCCTCTATGTATTCTTCTAGCCATAAGTGCTTCTATTTCATCTAGATCTTCTTCTTCACTTTCACTTTCACTGTCTCTTCTAGATGAGCATCTATGATTATAATTTCTTATTTTCATAGAAGACTTAAATGCAGAATCTAAACTTGGTAAGACACTATTGTCAAAGTTATTCATCTCAAATGAAATTAGTCTACCAATTAAGCTATCCAAAGTAACTATGTTGTTTTCTACTGCTCTCATTTCTTAAATAGTAGAGACTCTAATAGCATATATAGGAAATAAGGTTCTTAAGATTTTACTTACCACTGTCTCCTCTTCAAGTGTACCTCCAACACCTTGTATAGCATTGACTACTTCTTTTATTCTTGTGTTGTACCATGTGATGTTTTCACCTTATTTGATTCTGAGATCATCAAAATTTCCTCTAAGGCTTTCTATCTTGACTCTCAGAACATTTTTATCACCTCCATGTACAAGCTTCTGTTTGTCCCATATTTTCTTTGCAGTTGTCCAATCCTTGACATCTTCAAATTCATCATTAGAGAGTGAGGAAGAAAGCTCTATAACCATGTAGTTATGCTCATGCTTCACTCTCAATTGATCTACTGTGAATGGTCCTGTATGCAACACATATTCAGTATCTAAGTATTGAGTAACATCATTACCAATACCTAATAAGTGGAGTCTTATCCTAATTTTCTATGAAGCAAAGTTGTCTTTGTTCAAATTGGGCATATCTCATCTGTTCATCTTGTGATCTTTACTTAGGTCTTGAAACCTTCCTTCTAAGCACACAAGCTCTGATACCAATTGTTAGTAATAACTGAGAGGGGGGGTGAATCAGTGGCCTCAAAAATTTGTCCTTTAATCTTTAACCACCAATCAATACACCTCAAATTATTAAGTCCCTACAAGATGCATGCAATGAAATACTTATAATAACTAGAACTGTCTGTCAGTTTACCTTGTCTATCCTTACTCTCCTTGATAACCGATAAGTAGTAAAAACTATTTATTGATAATTAGTAAATATGCAGAGTATACCAATCAATCCAGAAATGCATATGTGAAATGTAAAACAATAAAGTAATAAACCATACACACATAACACATGGATTTTAACATGAAAATCCTATTAAGGGAAAAAACCACAAGGACCCATACCCCAAATTTTCACTCTTAGGAGCCAACCCTGTTAAAGGTTACAAAAACACTATTAAGTGTGACCTTGTTAGAGGATTTTATACATAGGTTGTCACTTAGTATCTGGCATCTATTTTGCTACCATCCTTGAATCAGCCTCCTTCTTAGACTGTCAATAAGCTTTAAGAAAATCTTGCTACCATCCTTGAATCAACCTTCTTTGGCTATCAATAGGCTTTATGAAAATTCAATGCTACTTTCATGAATCAACCTTTTTGCCAATTTGTTAGGATATACCTCAATTATAGAAGACAGTTAAGTCCTACTCTGTTAAGAGACTTGATGCTTCAATGGTTAAACTAAAACATTATGACCTGTTTCTAATGCAACTTAAATTGCAAATTTTTAGATCTATTTAAGTACAATACCTCTCTTTTCAATGTATCAATACAATTCTTTGTGCTCTACGCTTTCTGCTCTGTGATGTGCTTCTATGTTCGTCGGTGTCTACAGAATTCTTTTTCTCTCCTTTAGCTTGATTGATCAGGACTGTATAAAGTTATCCTTCACCAATTTCTCTTCAGCATCCTCTTTCTATTCACTCCCCTTCCATATATTTGATTTTTCATTCTTGCAGAAATGAATTATGCTTGTCTCTTATATAGACATGATGTTCCTTAATTCTTGATCCTTGATTCTTGATTCTTGGCATGAAAAACAATCCAGCCAACCTTATTTATGGCTTTAACTCCTAATTTATCTTGTAGTTATCTTCTTGCCAACTGTACAAATCTTCTTTAAATCAATTACTTAACTCTAGACGAATAAAACAAATAAAAAAATAGTTAAGTCTATCCTTAAGCTCTACCAGCTAGATATTTTGTCATTTTCTGAACTCTCTATTCTATCGGTCAACTCTGCAGTTAGTCGTCGGTGACAACTGCCAGTTCCGTTGGTGCAACTCCAGTTATCTTTAGGATCTCCATCCATCAGGCATCATAGGATTTTACTTCATTGGGCAACACTATCATCTGCTCATCAGGCATCACTGTGACTTTTTCTTTTCCTTTACCGATGGTGTGCACTCTGTCGATGTTGTCTGTCACTTAGTGAATACTTGACTTTTATGCATTGTTGAAAGCATAATCTTTGTTCCATTGATTCTCTAAAGTCATTGGAATTATGTACATGATCGTACAGATGATATCAATTTGACATCAATGACAATACAAACCATTAACTATTTTAATGTCTTTCATCATCTTCAACTTAACATTATCAAACATTCAATCAGTTACATGTCATCAATTCCATCTATTTTATGATAGTATACAATTTAGGGTTTCTAATTTGTTTCATAATCATGATAGGATAGCATATTTAGACTTTAATTGTTTCTATACATTTAGATTTTGTTTTTTGCTAAATGTTCAGATCATTTATTTTTATTTCACTAGTTCCTTTCCCTCTTTGACCCCTGGAAACACATTGGAACACTCAATTGTGTCTCAAGGGGTCCTACGACCTCTTGAGACACACTTGAGTTTTTGAATTTTCAAAAGGGGTCATGAGAAGTCCTTGTTGACAAGACTTTATGACTGGGTCAGCCAACAGATGTAAGTTGTCACCGAGTACCTGGGTACTGGCCAACTTCTCCTGTAAAGGTTATCCGGGGAATAAATTCTCTGGGCCTTCAAGCATATGAGAGTCTGGTCTCAACGGTGTGGGAGCTAAGTTGGGAGTGTGACTATTTTGTTTGGGGGGATAGCTTTTTATCTTGGCTCATCTTCTCCAGAGATTTCGGTAGGTTGGTGGTTTCCTGCAAGAATTTGGATTATCAAAGAAACTTCAAAAGATACACCAGGGTTAGAAGTATTCCATTCTATCTATAGTTGTGAAAATACATTTAAAACATCAACCAAGCTCTAATATGTGACACTAAAATACTAAATGCATACAGAACCATCAATTCATACATATTCAATAGTGAGGGGAAAAGAAGGTCGTTAATCTACTTAAAAATTTAGAGCAAGGGACATTAGAAATATACAACACAAAAGAACGTTAACCCAGAGATCAGAATGCTAACAACATCATTTCCATAACTCTTCTTTCTTCATTAATAGATTTTCTAGTGAGCACTGGTGCATATAATAATGGCTCTAAGGGAGCATCTATCTACTGAGAACTTCTCAGAACTAAGGAGCATTGAGCTCTGCAACTACAAGAAGTAAAATGTTGAAAGTGTTGTAGCTATGGACTGTAAAATCATCAATTCTGCCAACCTTAGGAATGAGGTCAGATTTATTATTTATACACATATTTTCCCTAAAAATAACCTAGTTTATCTTTACGCTCAACCATAAAATACAATTTCCAATGTCCATTACTACCTACACCACGCTACAACAACCTTAAAGAGAGCAGAGGTCTGACATGTCAGAAGAATGAGACAAGAAAAGAGGTATGGAAGAATCAGCCTCGAGAAGAGATCCAGAAGGAGAATAGAAGAAATATGATCCCCTAGGGATTGAGGCTAAATACCTCATCAATGAAAATGTGGCTCACTGTCTCTGATGTGCCAGGTGTTCAATGTTGGAGTGGCACCTTAGGAAGACCACCTGCTAGAACCATTCCTCGAGTTGACGTGCCTTGTTGGGGTTACTTGTTTTCTGACACCCTTATTAACTGCTTGATAATTATCGGTAGGCTCTAGGGAACCTGGATGCGGGTCATCAAAAGAATGCAAAACTATAGATCTGGAACTCCAGGATCTAGGAGCTTGCACTCAAAGAAAAAATAATTTAAAAGTATACCCTACTGATGAAAACCTCCAGAATCTGGAGGACTTTATTACTCCTTACTATTTTTGAATGTTTCCAGGAGTTGGGTGATTCCATCCTCATCAATTTCCTTGAGGTTATCCCAGTGGTACTTGGCCACCTCCACCTATTTTCCTAGATCTGAAGTATTTGCCTTGAGTTTTACAGCCATTTTGTTATGTCGTGACCCTGGAGCACCATGTGTGTTATATGTAACATTTTTGCTCTGTTCATTCCCTCTAGGGATTGGTATCAAGACTCCATTAGCTCATTGAATTTCCCCATGATGTATTCCTCTAGAGTACATGTTTCAGTACTAAAGGGATTGACTCCTGAAACCTTTGAAATAAATGCCTTGTACAAATTGAAAGAATAATCTACCTCTAGAACTTTGTCCCGTAGGGCCCCTACCAGTTGCTTGATTACCTCCAATGTGAGATCAAGCCTAGAGTGCTAGGTCCGGACAAAGTCAAAGGAATCCTCTCCCAAAATTCTAGCTTTGGAAAAAATTTCCTCCCTGATGGTCATGAGTTCCCCTAACTCACCTATCCATGCCTCATATTTCTTGATCTCTCCCTCCCAGATGGAGATAGTGGTTTTGGCTTGGTGTAGAACATTACTGGTTGCATATAGGTCTGGGAGTGTGGCCACTAGGAAACATTAGATGTTTACCACCTGTTTAGCTACCCAATCATCAACTACCTATTCTTTCCTCTTCATTCTTCTAAGTGCATCTATGTCACCCTGTGGGAGAGGTGCCCCAGATGAGGAAGCTTCCAGGGGAACGGCATTGATAGGCTACGCAAGTTCTATCAATAGCACAACAAGATTGGCATTCTTTTCCTTCTCTACTTTGAATTTCTAGGCTTCCTTCTCGTAGTGGGCTTCTACCACCTTGGCTTCTTCTTTTAGCAGGTCCAACTCACCCTACTTTCCCCTCTTCCCCAGAGATATCTCTGTGATTGTATAATCTTCGGCCTTTACTATTGCCGCATCCACCTCTGTGGGAGGTGTTGCGACTATTGCAAATGAGTCTCTATCCTACCTAGTCTAGAGGGTATGGAGTGTCTAGGCTTTCTTTTCCTTGGGGGGATTCTACGCTTGTTCCATCATCTTTGCTAAAGAGAGATGGGCCTTGGCTAGTGCTGGGGCCTTCCTTTTTCTACAATCCACCAGCCATTATGGTGGCAGGGGTGGCCTTGCTACAAGAGTCTGATCTTGTAATTCCCCTTTGGGGTTCTATTGCGCATCCTTGATGTTTTGAGTCTCTTTGAACTCTTTTCCTATATCTTTGAGTCCACCAGTGCTATCCACCTTGTGGCATTAGTATCATCCGCCCTAGTGTTCATGTCTTTAGCATCGTCAGCTTTGACATCTGTATCTCCGGGGTTCTGTCCCTCACCTTATTGTTGTTGATGTCTTTCGTCGGCTCCTTCTACTCGAATGTTCTCCTCTGTTTGTGTATTTTCTAGAGGTGGTGGAGGTATCAAGCCGAGATATGGCATTTGGGCCATTGTGATTACCTCACCAAAGGTTACCCTCTTTGGGGTAGGAGGCGGTGTCTGAACCATAGTGGCTAAGATCATGGTTGGTCCCATAGGTCCAATTCTCTCAGTAGTGGCCAATTTCTTATCCTGTACTTATCTTTCCTCCGTAGTGTTGGTCTCTGGGACCTGTATCTCTAGAACATTGGAGATGTTTACCTGTTCTTTCTCCTTCTCCCCTTCTTCCTGACCTTCCTACCCTATGGAGGCTTCTTTCTCTGGGGTATCCTTTTCAGCAGGAGTCACCACTTCCTCCTAGGCAGCTATCTCCTCTACTGCCTTCCCAATATCCCCTTGTAGTTCTACAAGCTCATCTTCCTTGAAAATTTCCTTGAAGTCATTGTGTCGAGGGGAGGTCTTCAGGGGATCTTTGGGTCGATTATCTAGCTCCGAAGAGTCTGAGGAAATGATTTATATTTCATGGATGCTAGGAATCTCGAGTTCTGGATCCACCTTTGGCTGAGGGCTACTTGTCCTTTTCTTCTTTCTCTTGGTTACCAAAGGGGGCCCAGCATCCACCATATCTGCTCACTCTTCCTCCACTCTGGTCCCTGCCACTTGAACCATTACTTGTGCAAATGAGGGAGAAGTGGAAGGGCAGACTAGTCTAACCATAATAGCTGGGGTGGCCAACCATGTGATTAACTTGTCACTAGAGTTTGCTGCATTTGTTCCACTATGGGAGCCGTAGTCAGGTCTTGAGATTGGGTCCCCATTTTCCTCTTTCCTCTATCCTCACCCTACGAGGAGGTTGCAGCCCCGAAAGTTGAACCCCGCACAAATGGGCCAACTTTACATGTACTTCTTGGGAATGCCTTTTTGAAATACGCATGACTGTGCTCAATCACATTGTGGGTGAGGTCCTCAATTTTTGGACTCTCTTGCACATCCCAATCCATCAGAGGGAGGGCCATCTTATCTACTCCCTTTTCTTTATATTGTGGGTTCACTGTGGACACGGTATCCAAAAATTCATTTGGGAAATTTTGAAGCTTGAACCTCTTCATCATCCCCATTGTCATCTGGATGAAATTTCAGTTCTGGACTTTGAAGTCATCCTAGCATTCTTCCAAAAAATCTTCCATGTGATACTTGTGGAGTTCTGATGCCTAGGGAAGTTTCATCGCTATTTTTCCTAGCAGATCAAAATTCTTCTGCTCTAGATAAAACTCTATCAGCCCCAAACTTTTGAGTTCATTGTCTGCCTCCTTTACCACAGCTAGACTATAAGATTAGTTCCCACAAGTGATTGGGAATGAGATGTTTGTCACCTTCTTCACTGTTAAGAGGGCGTGCAACTGTAGGATCTGTCTGCAGTATTCTAAAACAATTATTTTATCCCCACAATGTTTGGGCAATAAATAGGGTTTTTGAGAGAAGTCGGTCACCCAAATGTATATATGTTGTTGGTATTGGATGTAATAATGGCCATAAGTTCTGACCAAGTCCATTACTTCTTTGGAGAGCCAGTATCTAGTGTCTTGAGTAGGTGTGAGGAGGTTGTAGTAAATGAAGGCATCATTCACTCAGCAGAAGTTGAGGAAACTAGCCTCCCATTAAATCTATGGGAAATAATCCCAGGGAGCATTCTGGCCTGTGCTAGTTCCAAGCACACCTGCTACAAGTAATCCCTAGGTAATGGGGCATTGTTGTGCTAGTTCCCACAAAACATAAGATGTCATGTAGAATTTGGAGGACTTGGTGACCTAGAGAGATTGGGAGTCCACATGATTTGCAATGATAGTGGCCCAATCAAAGTTTTTCTCGTTAGAAGTGATTCCCAAAAAGAAATAGTACATCCATGCCAAGAATTCCCATGCATGGGGCTATCTGAAGACCCTACATAGTGTGATGATCCCCATCTATATGATTTCTTTAAATTCGGCCTGAAGGATTTCTAGCTTCATCTTTTTGAATTCTCTCCTTGGCACCTTAAGCCATTTGTTGTTGAGATACTACCGAGCCATGTGTTCTAACTTCTAAAATTATTCCAAGGCCAGAGCCCAGGTGAGAATGGCCACATCATCAAATTGGGTAATACCCAGTCCTTCTTGAAAATTCACGGCATCTAGAGACACCATAGGTGTTGGGTATCCTATTGGGACTAGGGCGATGAGTATGATGGCCCAGACGGCTGTATTATAGTGTCCCGCCAAAGTGAGAATGAGCTCCAGGGATTGCACGGAGCAGGGGAAGCAAGCAGCTTTGAGGATCCCAGAGTTGGCTACATTGATGGCCAATGGATCTTCAGTCGTCCATTGTATGAACATCATTTTTACCAAGGCCTGTATTTTGGCCCACATTCTGACACTGTTGTCAGTGATCAATTAAAGTTTGGAATCAATATTTGATCACATAATGGTGTCTCCCTTCAATTACTTCATTGTCAATGGGAGCTTTTCTAGGGCCTTCTCAGCCTTCCTCCTGACAGCTGCCTGGGTGGCAGCAGTGGTGGGGAGACTTGGACTCCCAGGTGGAGATGATGCAGATGCCTCTGACATGACTAGTGAGTTTTATTCTGGAAACCTACAAAATAGGATGACTCTCAATATTTATATAAGACAAAGCTTTATTCTAGATTCCAGAGATCTCACCATCACATCACACTTGTTCCTGAAAGAATTGTTAGCTCATGTCAAACCCTGAAAAGATATATATATATAATAAGAGTGACTTAGGAATTTTACCTCTTCCTGGGCCTCTGGGGACTCCAACACATGTGATGAGAAATAAATAAGGAACAAATGCAGACCTGGGACCTGGAGTCTAGAAAACTAACTGTTATTGATGTGACCGGAAATGAGTTGTATTAGGCTGACGTGAGGGTGTCACGTGGCCATGCAGTTGTAAAGGAGAAAAATGATGTTAATAAAATAAGAGTGTTTTGATACTCAAATCACTTATCACCTTACATTTAATGTTTAGAGTGGAGGGATAAATAATATATTCCCTTTTATTCTCAAATGCACGAAGGAAGGATCCAAATTGATCAACCCAAAAAGGATCAATGCATAAATGAATCAATCTATTGGAAATAAGAATAAAAAAGGAGATCCTAGGTTTCCCTATTAAAATGTGTGTGAATGAATGTAAATATGTGATATATTTAAAATGATTAATGATTTAAATTGAAATGGTTAGGAGGAATGCACTAAACTTGAAATATTGTAGATCAAAGAATGTTTTTTTCTGAGGTTTGTACTTAGTTTTTGGAAAATATGAAGTATGATCCAGAACCAAAACGTAGAGACAAACAAAACCCAGAAATATTTTTCTGATCTGACACCGTCTTATGAAAAAGGTCGACCTTGACCCACTAATCTCACCACTGACCCAATAATCTCGACCCTGACCTGCACAAGTCCGACAAAAAATCTATTTGCAGATCTCGATAGTTCATTGAAAAGGGTATCCAGATCTGAGTTCAAATCCACAGTCCTGAAACTATACCTTGAAGATAATGAATGAGTATTGAGGATGCACAAAGGATCTTGAAGTAATATCACACCACCATGATGGCTATATCTAGGGTTTGAATGATGAATCTTGAATGTTGGAACAAAATCCCTTCAAAGGCTTGAAAACTTGAATCCTTGATCTTGAATGGAGGACTTGAATTCTTGAGAGGAATACTTGAACACATTAAGAGCTTGGAAACATGTAGAACAATGAATTCTTGAACCTTTTGCTTCTTGACAAAGTCTTGGTTAGAGCTTTTTGCACTTTGAAGACTTAGAGAAAATGAGAGAGAAAGGATTCCTTTTATATGAAACTAGGGCACAATCTTCTAGAGAGGCTGACATAGGAGAATTAAATTCAAATTATACCCATGTCCCTAGAAGAGGACATATATTAAATATAATTTAGGATTTGTCACTTCGGAACCTAAAATAGTTGACCTCAAAGCGGGAAAAATGAATTTTTGATGACCTCTGGAAGCCGACAAGTTTCTAGTTTTGAAAGGGGGACCTAGGTCAAGGTCGAGGTCAAACCTGACCTAGGTCAAGGTCAATTTTTACCCTGACCTAGGTCAATTTTGAGGTTGACCTTGAGCCATGGGTCAAAACCCTTGGAAAATGTGCCAGGTGGGATGGAAGATGCCCAGAGAGGCCCAATTAGGGTCCTAAATAGGCACAGAAGAAAGAGATGATGTAGAAATGAGGGGATAGTATGATGGTGGTCCAAAAAATCCCCTAAGGAGGGATAAACATTCTTAACATGGAATTTCTTCCATTTTAAGATGATACATTAAGCCCCCACTTTAGCGGAAGTATGGAAATCAAACATGCTTTTGGTAAAGTTAGAAGAAAGACTCTAGTGGATCGCAATGAGGTAGAACATCACTAGGTCAAGTACATGATCCCCTAAATCAAGGATTCTAACTCAACATACCTGCATAAAGATATGGAAGTAAAGAGAAATCAATCATAGGAAACATACATGATTACATAAGCATGACAAGAACAACACTATAGATAACATAGCTTAAAGATCTAATCCTACTAGCACGAAAGCGAAAAAGAGAGAAAAGAGATAGTGATTACCTTTCCTAGTAAGGTTCCCACCTTACCATGAATCTCCAAGGTGGGAGAGCCCAACAGGTTCACCCATAAACTATGCTTGTAATTTTAATGCATCTTCTGACGGCTTTTGAAAATATCCATAGATCCACATTCTTGTATCACTATGAATATAAAATATGTGTCTTTTCAAGATTTAGCAACTATGTGTGTTACCCTCCAAGGATTTAGCTTATTGAAAATTTAAAAGGGTGTGTATCTCTTAAGGATTTAGCAACTTATGTGCGTTACCTTCCAAGGATTTAGCAAAAATAAAAGTAAAAATGTGTGTCCCTTCAGGATTTAGCAACTTATGTGTGTTACCTTCTGAGGATTTAGCAAAAATAAAAGTAAAAATGCATGTCCCTTCAGGATTTAGCAACTTATGTGCGTTACCTTCCAAGGATTTAGAAAAAATAAAAGTAAAAATGCATATCCCTTCAGGATTTAGCAACTTATGTGCGTTACCTTCCAAGGATTTAGCATGTTGTAAAATGTAAATTAATGTAAAATATAGTACAAGGGAGACCCTATATATGCCCCCCTCCTTATCATGACTACCCACTAGGAAGGATAAGGAAGAGAAAGAGGATACCTACTTCACAAGGTAAGGAGATATCTAGTTTTACAACAATATACACAATATCCTTAGCAAAGAGTATTGACCCTTACCTCTAAGAATCATAGATAATCATGAAATGGATATGTCACATATGGAGAAAGGATCCTCAAAGAGGAAGATATCTTATCATCAAGACCCCCACCATAGAGGAGTGCTTAGGATTAAATGTCATCTTCTAAAGAAAAGAGGGACCAAAGATTCAATCATCTAGCCCCCCGCGATGAAGAGGAAGAGGAATCTCGGAATGAAGGAGTCAAACTCTTAACCAAAGAAAGGGCAAGAGTTTATCAAGAGCATAGTTTTCAAAATAAAGAAGAGGTAATGACCTAGGACAATCACCTCCTATATAAGAGGGTATCCATAGTCAAAAACATACATCTTTATAAGGAAATAATGTTATATGATAAGCAAATTCCACTAAGCTAAGGAAAGTATATCCTTAGATAGAGGAAGAAGTAAAATACCTTGTCCCTAGGTGTTAAAGCAAGGGATATATAAAATTATATCAAGAGATATTTTAGCAAAGAGATATCATGTGAGAAGTGAAAAAGTAACCCTTGCGAGGGATAACACATTATTCAGTTTCCAAGGTGAGAGATTTATCAACCATGGAAACCCAATGTCAAAAAAAAAAATAGGTTATAATCAAGGACATACATCATCAATGCAAACCAATATTTTCATGTATGTTGGTTATCACATAATAGATAGATACTACTTAACCAAGAAAAAGTGGATCCCAGAAAGATAGAAGAGGAGATGGCATCCTTTTCCCCAAGTGTAGGAACAAGGATGAAAGGGGACCTATTATATCGCTCACAATACTATGCAAGACAATGAGCCCCCAAAGATTAGGCTAACATTGTTTACATAATATGGAGTTCCATAATAGGAAAATAAATGTTATTTAGAGAAAATAGGATTGAAATACAACTCATTGCCACATGATATATAAATAATTTCACTATCAATGAGTTGCCTAATCTTATAATGTAAAGCTTGACATTCATTAGAGTGATCATGAAATCTATGATAGAAACAAAAAGGAAGAATCTTCAAGTATAGACTACATTTATTTATTTTTTTAGGTCTAGTAATTATCTTAGCATGAAGGAGTTTAGGCAGAACAACCTCTTGGTCAAATTCCTTCATAGGGTCATCATGTTTTGAAATGTTATTTGAGATGTTGGTAACAATGATGTGTTGTTGAGGATTAAATCCCAATCCATAAGAATGCTCATGCCCCCCATTTGGTAAGGGCATTTGAACTCCATGTTTATGCTTACCATATCCTTGACCATGGAATCCTTGTTTAACTAGTAAATGATAATCAGGACCATAACAAGAAGTCAATTGAACTCCAGTAGTCACTAAGTCATCATTAGTATGCTCGATAGATTCACAAGAAGGACAAAGAGAATACATTCTATGAGAAGATGAGGTAGGAGCTTAATTTTCCATAGGATCATCACTAAGAGGGAGAGCATTAAGGGAATACATATCACTTTCCACTAATACCTCATCACTAGAAGGAATCCCAATTAGAGGTAATGTATCAATAATGTTCTCTTCTTTCTCGAAAATGTCCATATAAGGGGAGTGTGTTTTAGAAAAAGAGTCATCATCATGTCTGAATATGTCATCCATTGATAAATCACCCTCTTGTATCAAATCATCTTCACCAGGAGGAGATAAATCAATGTCTTTATCCAAGGGTTCATCCCAAAAAGTAGAATCACCCATAATGGCTTCATGAGGAAGAGACTAATCAACATCCAAATCCAAAGGTTCATCCCAAATAGGAGGATTATCCTCCCTATCAATAAAGAACATTGTAGGAGTTCCTAAAGCTTGATCCCTAAAGGGGGGAGAATTATATTCTAAAGTAGGCTCATAGAAAAGACATATATTAGGAGAAGAGGTAACATCTATCCTTAACTCACTTCTATGATAATGGCCAATTGTAGAGATTGTAGAGGAGGATAAAATAGAAATAGGATCAATGAAGATCTTATTCAAAAAAATTTCATCCTCACTTCCATGTACCTCATTAGGGGATCTATCCTCTTTAGCAACAAAAGCCTCATCAAATTATTCAAAACAAAAATCATACATGTTGAACACAAGGAAAAATGTAAATGTTTTTGTATTTTTAAATAAATTTTGTATTTTTTTTTTAATTTTTAAATATAAATGCAAGAGCATAAAAGAAAACCTACTTTTATATGCATGCAAGATCTAATATGAAATTCAAATCTAACACCAAAAAGAAAGAGTTGTCTATCGCGGGTTCACCAAAATGTAAAGGAGAAAAATGTTGTTAATAGAATAAGAGTGTTTTGATACTCAAATCACTTATCACCTTACATTTAATGTTTAGAGTGGAGGGATAAATAAGATATTCCATTTTATTCTCAAATGCACAAAGGAAGGATCCAAATTGATCAACCCAAAAAGGATCAATGCATAAATGAATCAATCTATTGGAAATAAGAATAAAGAAGGAGATCCTAGGTTTCCCTCTTAAAATATGTGTGAATGAATGTAAATATGCGATAGATTTAGAATGATTAAGGATTTGAATTAAAATGGATAGGAGGAATGCACTAACCTTGAAATATTGCAGAACAAAGAATTTTGTTTTTTGAGGTCTGTACTCAGTTTCTAGAAAATCTAAAGTATGATCGAGAAACAGAACACAAAGATGAACAAAATCCAAAAATATTTTTCTGATCTGACACTATCTTATGAAAAAGGTCAACCTTGACCCACTAATCTAACCCCTGCCCCAATAATCTTGACCCTGACCTGCACAGATCTGACAAAAAATCTATTTGTGGATCTCGATAGTTCGCTGAAAAGGGTATCGAAATATGAGCTCAAATCCATAGCCTTGAACCTCTACCTTGAAGAGAATGAATGAGTATTGAGGATGCACAAAGGATCTTGAAGTAAGATCACACCACCATGATGTCTAGGTCTAGGGTTTGAATGATTAATCTTGAATGTTGGAACCAAATCCCTTCAAAGGCTTGAATCCTTGATCTTCAATGGAGGACTTGAATACTTGAGAGGAAGACTTGAACACCTTAAGAGCTTGGAAACATGTACAACAATGGATGCTTGAACCTTTTGCTTCTTGAGAAAATCTTGGTTAGAGCTTTTTTCACTTTGAAGACTTAGAGAAAATGAGAGAGAAAGGCTTCCTTTTATATGAAACTAGGGCACAGTCTTCTAGAGAGGCTGACATAGGAGAATTAAATTGCAATTAAACCCATATCCCTAGAAGAGGACCTATATTAAATATAATTTAGGATTTGCCAATTCAGAACCCAAAACAGCCGACCCAGAAGCAGGAAAAATGAATTTTTGATGACCTCCGGAAGTCGACAAGTTTCCAGTTTTGAAAGGGGGACCCAGGTCAAGGTTGAGGTCAACCTTGACCTAGGTCAAGGTTGAGTTCAATGCTGACCTAGGTCAAGGTCAAGGTTTACCTTGAGCCAGGGGTTAGAATCCCTGGAAAATGTGCCAGGTGGGATGGAAGGTGCCTGGAAAGGCCCAATCAGGGTCCTAAACAGGCACAGAAGTAGGAGATGATGTAGAAATGAGGGGACACTATGATGGTGGTCAAAAAATTCCCCTAAGGAGGGATAAACATTCTTAACATGGAATTTATTCCCTTTTAAGATGATACAACAATAATGGGAGTTATGGCATTAACGTCAACAACTATCCGAACATGCGAGGAAATGAATGCCACTTGGGCTGGTCTTGAATGCTTGCATGGGGACTTAATCTGCCATAAAGACTAACTTGATGGAGGAGAGAGAAAACCACCATGGTTCAAACTAGTGAGGTGCCAAGTTTGAGCCAGGTGGACATCTTCTTCAGACAAGCTCCACATTTGGAGTTTCTGACGCACGGAGCGCGATGAGCTCGCCACTAGATAGTGTAAGATATTGAGGGAATATACAGATAGAGCCGAAGCGCACATGAGGGCTGAAGAATGACTTGCAGGCTTGACCAAAAACACACATATATACAAATATACATAGGAATATTACATAATTTATAGAATATACACAATATACAAAGGCACTCACATTATTCTACAAAATATACAAAGTATACAAACTATTATAGTTGCAAAGAGGGCAGACAACCCTCTAGTCGAACTGTCCCAACAATGAGAGGCAACAGAAAAGCCAGCACAAAAGATGTGGCAAACAAAAATAGAATAAAAATAGATAGAAAGCAAGAGAAATAGAACCAAAAACTAGAGAGGAGAGAGCCGAAGGCCTACCTGGAAACATGAGGAATGCGGGAAAGACAAGCACAGGAAGCACTCTACAACAATTTAACCTTCAAAAAACCATGAGCAAGCACTGCAAATCATGGTTTAATCATTGTTAATCACCAAAGAAATCTGCACTTAATCATTTTGAATTGCCTTAATTGCTCTGAGTATTTTAATTGTGGTAAGTATGAAAATGAATGGTAACTTCTATTTATACCCTTAGGGTAAAAATGAGTTTCTTTCTCCCCACAAACTCTAGAAAAAGTGAACCTCCAGACTCTAGGCCCAAAGATTCCATGCAACCTCATCTTCTCACAAAAGAAGATATGATGATAGAGAATCCCAAAGTCTAGAGTCTAGATGACTCAAAAGAATAGACAAACTCCTGGAGTGGGTCCCAGAGACCAAAGAAGACAAAAGAAAAAGAAAGACAACCCTCATGGAAGCAAAGCCCAGAGGGAGATAAAGGAAACAAGAAACCAAAGGAAAGAGAAAAAGAAAAAAGAGGGACCCAACATTTTACCTATAAAATGTATGGACAGGTATGCAGGGCATAACAAATGGTGACCATCTCAGATGAATGCCTTAGCGCATTTGAGAACTTCAAATTCTTTGGTTAGCAAAACTAGAATTAATCTTTACCTGGAGGCCTCTACTGGAAAAGTGCAAGGTGTCTGAGAAAATCAAACTCATCATTGATTCAATCTTTTGGTCTTTCATCAGTTTTGAAGTGTGTGCTTTCAAAGAAAACCAAGCCGATGACCTTGGGGAGAAGAAGAGAGGAGGCACTAAGAAAATCAAACCAAACTCATCAAATCTTTCACGTTTCCCCTGGATACCAGAATTCTCTATTCTTTATTTCTTCATTTTATTTTTTTACTGGGTGGGAAGGCAGTACTTCTTTCACCGCAAACCTTAAGCTTAGACAAGTTTAACAGTGGTGCTTCTTTCACCTTGCCACCCACTTTTAAATTTTTGAATAGGAGAGAATGTTCCAGACCTGGGATATTTTAATGATCTTCA
This sequence comes from Thuja plicata, assembly GCA_018584345.1. Taxonomy (NCBI): domain Eukaryota; kingdom Viridiplantae; phylum Streptophyta; class Pinopsida; order Cupressales; family Cupressaceae; genus Thuja; species Thuja plicata. The sequence goes on from MU221390.1 coordinate 463,137, forward strand.
GACTTGGTCAACAACTAGTGCAACTGATCTACCCTCAAGGTGTATGATTACTTGCTTCTTAAATTTTATTTTAACTAATATCCAGACTGTCCAGATGTGAATATGATGAAGATTCCTCATAGCCTTTTACCATACTTGCAGAATAATTCTAGAGCGCGGACAAATTCCACTATGCTAACAATAGATTCCAAATTCACCAGAATGTACAAGGTACCATTATAAAGACTAGATGTTATGTGAAGCATACCTCTCTACAAGTTGAAGGCAACATGCTAGGAACCCGAGAAACAAAAGAAAATGAAAAACCCAAAAAAAAAAGAAAAACACAAACAGGAAATGCAGTCCCAGAGGACGACCAACAAACTATTTACAAGGTACTCAAAATGGAGCACTAGGAAAGTTATTTACAAGCGAGGAATTTACATGTAGTACAACTTTGGACAAACTTATCACCTACCTTATTCAAAGTAGTGTTTGAGAAACTTCCCATTGACAGGCAATGGGATTACTTCTCTGGTCATAGTGTTGAGGCGATAAGTATTTTCCCCACAGATCTCAGCTCTCAGATATGGTCCAAACCAGAGCCGCTGAAACTTAGTGTGCTTTCCCTTATTTTCCCAGGCCTTGTCCTACAAGAGGACCAAGTCCATAATCTAAAAGGCCTTATATTGGGCTCTTCTATCAAACCATTTTTTACTACCGTTTGGTGACACATGAATTGTTCAAGGGTTGCGTCTCTTTATTCCTCCATTCAGACCAGGTTCAAAAGTCAAACTTTAGCAATGTTGTCACGGTTGCTAAATTCCTGCATAAACTATAAAATTGGGATCTGTAAGTTGATGGGGAATACTAGATTCTAGCCATAAACTAGATGGAATGGAGATGTCCCCAAGGCTACCTTTATGTAGATGTAGTCCGCCCAGAGAGCAAACCTAAGCTTTTGGTGCCAGTCCCAGGGGTTCTTCTCTAACAGATGTTTGATCACCTCAAGTATATTTTTGTTGGTAGATTTAGCAACACCATTACCCTGGGGGTAGTAGTTGCTAGAGAACTTCAGGGTGATCTTTCTTTCATAGGTCCATTCGAGTAATTGCGCCAGAGAAAATGTTGGACCATTGTCACACACTATAGAAAATGACATTCTAAATCTTGTGACTATGTTTTCTTCCAGGAATTGTATAACTATGTCTATCATGTTATTTTTGCAAGGAATCACTTCAGACCACCAGGTGCAATAATCAGTAGCAGTCAAGATGTACCAGTGGTTGGTAGACAAGTTGGGGTTGATTTCCCTAATAAATTCAAATGTCGATTGGGTGAAGGGTCTAGCTTTGAAGACCGAATGCAAAGGCATGGTTGGGTTCCACTCACGATGTGTTATTTTTTGACATGTATGGAATCTCCTAACATGGGTGTTGACATCCTTAAAAATATAGGGCTAATAGTGTCTGGCCTGGAGGATCTGATGGGCACTGGCATCAGTTGAGCCATGCCCAATTCCAAACTGCCCATGGAATTCTTCAATCATCTTCATAGCTTGGTCCCTATCTATGCACCAGAAGTATACCCCTTCATAATTCCTATAAAAAAGAGTTCTATTTTTAATCATGAAGTGCGCACTTTATAGCCGTAGGGCACGACATTTGTTTGGGGGTAGCCCCTTTGAGAATCTATTGTTTAATAATAAGTATACCAGGTCAGTATACCACAGATCTTGAGTGATGAAATCCACTGTATATGTTTGGCATTCAACATCTAGAGTTCCTTCTTCCATCGCTCTACATAGTCCCTGGCCTCAGACTATCTTCATGTGTTGCATTTCCAAATCATACTCTTGGATTATGGCCATCCATTTCCCTTGTCATTCATCCAATTCACTCTATAGGAGTAGAGACTTGATAGCCTAGTCTGAGATGATAGCGTTCACTTTGCTCCAAAGAATGTAATGCCAAAATTTCATCATGGTGCAGACAAGAGAAAAGGCCTGCTTTTCCAAAGGCGAATATTGGACTTTAGCATTCTTAAAGGGGGAGCTCATGAAAGCTATTGGTCATTCTTCCCCTTCAAATTTCTAGGTTAAAACTACCGCGGTAGAATGTAGTGAAGCAAAGGAGTATATATGAAGAGGGAGGGAATATATTCTAGACTAGCCAAGATTGGTGCCTCCATAATCATTTGTTTAATCTCACCAAATGTCCACTTTGCTTCAGGACTCCACTCAATCTTTGTATATTTCTTCAGCATCTTGTTGAGTGGCTTCACAATCTTGGCGAATCCAGTGATGAACCACTGGACAAAAGTGATCTTTCCAAAGAAAGACCTCATTTCCTTCTTATTGTTGGGCATCTGTAGATTTAGTAATGCTTCAACTCTCTCAGGGTCAATAGATATACCTTTCTCAGAGATGATATGCCTAAGTAGCTTCCCTTCAGTGACCCCGAATATACATTTCTTAGGGTTGAGGGATATTCTATACCAGCGACACCTCTCACAAATTTGGGTGAGGTGAGCGGAATGATCACGCCTGTCTTAGGAAAAGATGGTCAAATCATACATGTAGATGATTATGCACCGGTTTACTAGGCCTTCGAATGCAATGTCCATAGCCTTCTGAAATGTGGCCCTTGCATTGATCAGGCCAAAGGGCATCCTCTGATATGAAAACATTCCCCACTTGGTGGTGAATGTTGTTTTGTCTCTATCTTCATACTTAACCATGACTTGTTTATACTCGGAGTAACCATCCAGGAGAGACATCATTTGTGATCCATTCACGATTTGCAATACCTCATCCAACAAGGGGAGAGGGTGATTATCCTTCTTAGATGCCTTGTTCAAATTTCAAAAATCTACATAAAGGCAGATTTTGTCACTTTTCTTCCTTATAGGGACGAGGTTGGAAACCCAAGTAGCTTGCCAGATCAGAAAGATAATCTAGCCTGACAGCAGTTTCTGAACCTCTTGATGGATTAGAGACTCTATCAGTGGGTTTATCGGTCTTTTCTTTTGCCAAAAGGTCTTAGCATCAGGTTTCAGTGGGATGGTATGGGTCATAATGGATGTGTCATAGGTTTTCAAATCTTCATACCCCTACGCAATTACATCAATTTATTCTCAGAGAACCACGAGAATATTCTCCTTCTCCTCTGGGGAGCAGGAGGTGTCAATGTGTACTAATTTTTCTTCACCAGCCTGGCCGATGTTAATTTTTTCAAATTTTCCTCCCTCTGAGGAGGATGATATCTTTTCTTGGTGCCAAGGGTCTGATTCAAAGATACATTCTAGCACCACCATCCCCTTGGGGATGGTTTTGGTTGGCGATTCTATGATCCCATCATCTTCTTCACCCTGCCTAGTATCCTTGTGATCTCTTTCTTCCACTATCTGGTCTTCAAATACACCAACATTGGCCATGAAGGATAGAATATGTTGATCATCCTCAAAGACCTAAAAGTGGGTGATGTTATCTAGAATGGACTGCGTAGGGACCATCTCAATAGAGAATTTCTAGAGCTGGGAGCCATCCATTGGCTTGAGAGTGCTGGCGGATATGGCAAGGGCATCTAAAATGTAGTTTATTTTCTGGGGAATGAGTTCAATGCCAAAGGCATCAAAATCTTCAATGAGGCTCCATGCCCAATTATGGTACACGACCAACCTTTTATCATGACAAGTGTATTGGCTCTGGACCTGCTTAATGATCAAATCTAAATCACCCAGTGCCCGGAGGTGAGTGATTCCCTTTCTTAGTGCAAATAGGAGTCTGAGGACCAAGGCCTCATACTCCATGACATTATTCGTGTAGTTGAACTGTAGCCTATAAGATACAAGGAAGAATTCCCCCCATGGGTTGATCAATTCCACTCTAGCTCCACAACCTTGTTTAGACCGGGATCCGTCAAACTTCAGGGTCCACAAGTCACTATTCATTGTCTAGGGCTGGGAAGGTGAAGTGGTCTTTGGATTATTTATAGGAAGGTTGGGAGGAGTTTCCTCCTTTGATGTCATGTGGGAGAGGTTTACTTCTGGAGAAGTCTGTGGTTGGGATCCCTAGACCAGCGGCTCCATGGGGATTCTGCCAGAATGATTGTTGGGTCCAAAAAAACCTGTCTTGTGTTCTTCCTCCCAGAGGGCATTGATATGGTGGATAGCAGTGGCAATGCAAGGCTCACACTCTAGTTCTGAATGTTTGTGATATTGCACCCAGTACCAAGTGCTGAAACAAGAGTGTAGTAGGGGTTTATGTGGTACCATGTGAGCTAACCTCACCCCTTAGTTTTTTGTCCAGGTCTTGCATTCTCTGGGAGACTATGGGATCCTCCTAGGGGGTGAAATCAAAGGTTAGGATTTCTAGGGGTTAGTTCACCATGAGGGAAGTCTCAAAGAAGAGGACTTCATTCACCCTCCTGACTTCAGTGAGGGCTTGTTTCATCATGGGCTCACTTTCTAGCTAGATCTGGTTAGATTCTCCCTCCCATGGGAGCCACAAGTGGGAAAAGTCAATGGAGAAATACCCATTAAGGGACTTAGAGAAATTCTAACTCAATAACATCCCATAAGTCTCAAGGATGTCCACCACTTGGATGTTGATTATCCTTTCTATCCAATAGTCTTGGATGAGCTGAATCTAGATGTTCTTCAGCTCACCTACCATTTTTAAAATAGTTTTGTCGAGCTGAACTACTACACCTTTGGATGGAGTGGGATTTAGTCTGAGCTTCTGGCATATTGATAAGGGCATGACATTACACAAAGCACTAGAATATACTAAGAAATTATGTAGGTTCTTCCCTTGTATGTTTAAGCCTAGTAAGAAGGGAGGATCCTCATTGCTTCCCTGAAAGACAGTCGCGTTGGCATCGTCAAAAGTGACAGTCTTGGGTGGGTGATTGACAGCTTCTGGGTTTCCCAAGAGCTTAAGAAGAGACTTCCTCTACTCATGATAGTTCAACAAGACCTCCATCAAGGTCATGGAGGCGGTAGTTCATTCTAACGCCTTGGTGATATCAAACCTTGCCCCGGGGAATTATTGGCTTCCCTCGGCTGGATCCTTAGCTTGGTTAGAGCTAGACCCTTTTGGTGGTAAGGAATGATCAATTGTGTTGTCTTGGGGAGGGGTATCTTTGGGAGGTGTAGACATGTAAACTGGTCCTTTACCAACCTAACTTCGAGTGTTGTAAGGAGTCTATGGGTTGGTGAAGGCATTAGCCTCAAAGACCAGAATAGATTCATCAAAGAACCCCTACAATTTGGGTTCTTCTTTATCTTCTTTGTTTACTCCAAAGAAGACGGTCTCATAGGTGAAGGCACCATGAGTAAGCTCTTGTATAGGCATTTCTAGGGGAGTAGGATCAGTAGTTTGTTTTCTATCCAACTGGGACATCATGATGACCTTCTCTAATGTGGTGCAGTTCACCTCAGAATGAGATCTAGTGTTGTGTAATCTACTCCAGTTAGTCAGGGGCTAGAGCTCTGTGACTAGCATGAAATGGGTAGGTCTAACACTGCCTTGAGTAGTGTTTTGGTTCAGAGGAGGACCTCTAGTGTTTTCATTATTATTCCATTATTGTTGGTTCGATCGAGGCCCATTATTATAGTTCATTCCTCCAGAATTGGTATTTCATTGGCCAGAGAAGATATTCCCTCTCTGGGAATTGGTGTTGTGGGATACAAAAGACCCCACCTTCAACTGTCCCATGTCCACAGTTAGTGAGGACAACAATCGTCGGAGGGATTCTACCTCGGTAGACAGTTGGGTGTTCATGTCACAATGTGACGGTTGTTGTGGTTGGTTCCCAGGGAAGGTGGTAGCATCTACCGAAGTTGAGGGTGATAGTCCTCCAACCACGGGTGGCTGGAAGAAAGGCACTTCGGAAGGTTGTGTCAAAGGTTGTGTTTTCTACGACTGGTTCCAGGGAACAAATTCTAGACCCGGTATTGTTTGGGCTTGAGATGGGGGATTCATGGCCATCATAGGGGTGCCCATTTCCTAATTGGGGTTGTATCCCATAGCATAAGAAGTTCTGTCAGATATCATGTTGAAAGGCATGCTCTACCCAATCCCACCCAGAGCTTTGTTCAAACCATGAGACAACTTGAAGGCTAGGTTGTAAACCTTCGCTAGATTATCTTAGTCAGTGGGAACGGAATTTCTCTATAGGAGAGTGGCAATGAAGAGGTCCATTGCATTGAGGTACGTCTGGATGGTTACATCCATAGATGGAATGAAAGGACCCGTGCACCACTTCAAGGTGCGTTGGAACCGATGGTTAAATGTTGTAAGGAGTTCATTCGGTTCCTTCCTGATGGAGATGAACTGGTTATGGGACCACGCCAGGTCCACATGTACATGGAAGGATGCTAGGAAAGCATCTTCCATAGCCTGCAAACTATTGATGGAGTTGGCGGGCAGGTTAAGGTACGAGCTCAACTCGTTCTGTCCCAACGACAAAGGGAACATCCAAGTCATAATGTCTTGATGTTGGATTTTGTGTCGGTTCATGGCATCTTTGTATGCCTATAGATGCTCTTCTACGGTTCATGAACCTAAGTGCTCATATTGGGGGCATATCTTTTTCGGGTGCGCAGGAAGATCATTGGTTGCACCCAAAAACTATCCCATTGGGGACCCAATGTTACCGAAGTATGCAGTCATTAGGGGTGTTGGATTTTGGCTGAGCTGAATGTTAGTCCCTAGGGTTTTCTGGGAGACTTGGGTATTTTGAGATGTAATAGATCCCCAAACAATGTTGGCTAGCTTGGTTTTTGGGGTCCTCTTCTTTTGAGTAGGAGGCTTGAGTTCAAAAAACCTTCCAGGATTGGGGGGTGATCTAACAACTCTTTCGAATTGGGTAGGTGAAAATGATCCAATCCCACTAAAGGTCTGCTTCCTAAAACTATGGCTTGGGTAACACTCAGGTAGTGTAAAATCTAAGTCCTCGAAAGGGAATGAGCTCATGCCCTCCTTCTAACACTAGTTTCTGTTGACGAGACTTTGTGATCAGGTCCGCCAATAGATGTAAGTTGTCACTAGGTACCAAGGTACTAGCCAACTTTGCATGTAAAGGTTGTCTAGGGAATAAATTCTCTGGGCCTTCAAACACGTGACAATTAGGTCTCAACGGTGCAGGAGCTAAGTTGGGTGTGTGACTATTTTGTTCGGGGGGATAGCTAGTTATCTTGGCTCATCTTTTCTTGGGATTTTGGTAGGCTGGGGGTTTCTTGCAAGCATTTGGATTATCAAATAAACATCAAAAGATATGCTAGGGTTAGAAGTATTCCATTATATCTATAGTTGTGCAAATACATTTAAAACATCAACCAAGCTCTAACATGCTACACTAAAATAGTGAATGCATACAGAACCATCAGTTCATACATATTCAATAGTGAGGGGAAAAGAAGGTCATTAATCTACTTAAAACATTAGAGAAAGGGACATTAGAAATATACAGCACAAAAGAACGTTAACCCAGAGATATGAACACTAATAACAACATTGCCAGAACTCTTTTTTCTTCATTAAAAAATTTTATAGCGAGCACTGGTGCTTACAATAATGGCTCTAAGGGAGCATCTATCTACTGAGAATTTCTAAGAACTAAGGATCATTAAGCTCTAAAACTACAAGAAGTAAGATGTTGAAAGTGCTATAGCTATGGACTACAAAATCATCAATTTTATCGACCTTTGGAATGAGGCTGGACTTATTATTTATACACATGTTTTCCCTAAAACTAACTTAATTTATTTTTACACTCAACTATAAAATACAATTTCTAGTGGTTGGTACTACCTGCACCATGCTACAACAACCTCGAAGAGAGCAGAGGTCTGACATGTCAGAAGCATGAGATAAGAAAAGAGGTATCAAAGAATCAGCCTCAAGAAGATAGCTAGAAGGAGAATAGAAGAAATTTGATCCCTTTGGGATCAGGGCTACATGCCTCATCAATGAAAACACTACTCACAATCTCCAATGTGCTAGGTGTTCAATGCTGGAGCAGCGCCTTGGGATGACCACCTGCCAGAACCATGCCTCGAGCTGATGTGCCCTATTGGGGTCACCTATTTTCTGACACCCTTATTAACTGCTTGATAATGACCAGTCGGCTCTGGGAAACCTAGATGCGAGTCATCAAAAGAATGCAAAACTATGGATCTGGAACTCTGGGATCTAGGAGCTTGTGCTCAAGGAACAAAGAATTCTCAAAGTATACCCTGCTAATGAAAACCTCCAGAATCCAGAGGACCTTATTATTCCTTACTATTTTTGAATGTTTCTAGGAGTTGGGAAATTCCATCCTCATCAATTTCCTTGAGGTCGACCTGAAAATACTTGGTCGCCTCCACCTATTCACCTAGATCCAAAGTATTTACCTTGAATTTTGCGGTCATTTTTGCTGCATTGTGACCTTGGAGTACCATGCGTATTATACGTGTCATTTTTTCTCCATCCATTCCATATGGGGATTGGTATTGAGACTCTATTAGCTCATCACATTTCCTCATGACGTATTCCTCCAGAGTACATGTTTCAGTACTAAAGGGATCGACTCCTGGAACCATCAAAATAAATGCCTTGTACAAATTGAAAGAATAATCTACCTCTAGAAATTTGTCCTGCAGGGCTCCTATCAGTTTATTGATTACCTCCAATATGAGATCAAGCCTAGAGTGCTAGGTCTAGACAAAGTCAAAGGAATCCTCTCCCAAAATTATAGCCTCGGAAACAATTTCCTCCCCAACGCTCATGAGTTCCCCAAACTCACCTATCCATACCTCGTATTCCTTGATCTCTCCCTCCCAGATGGAGATGGTGGTTTTGGCTTGGTGTAGAACATTGTTGGTTGCGTATAGGTCTAGGAGTGTGGCCACTAGGAAACATCATACATTTCCCACCGGTTTAGCTACCCAATCATCAACTGCATATGCTTTCCTCTTTATTCCTCTAAGTGCATCTATGTCACCCTGTGGGAGCAATGCCCTGGATGTGAAATCTTCCAGGGGAATGGAAGTGATAGGCTACACAAGTTCTGTCAATAGCCCAACAAGATTGGCATTCTTTTCCTTCTCTTCTTTGAATTTCTGGGCTTCCTTCTTGTAGCTAGCTTCTACCGCCTTGACTGCTTCTTTTAGCAGGTCCAACTCACCCTCCTTTGCCCTCTTCCTTAGAGATATCTCTATGATTGTATAATCTTCAGCCTTTGTTATTGCCGCGTCTGCCTCTAGGGGAGGTGTTGCGACTACTACAACTATGTCTCTACCCGGCCCAGTCCGGAGGGTATGGACTATCTGGGCTTTCTTTGCCTTGGGAGGATTCGAAACTTGTGCCTTAATCTCTACTAAAGAGAGATGGGTTTTGGCCGGTGTTGGGGCCTTCCTTTTTCTAGATTCCACAAACCATTATGGTGGCAGGGGTGGCCTTGCTACCAGAGTTTGATCTTTTAAATCCCCTCTAGGGTTCGGTTGCACATCCCTAATGTTTTGAGTCTCTTTAGACTCTTTTCCTGTATCTTTGGGTCCACCGGTGCTATCCACCTTAGTGGCATTAGTATCATTTGCCCTGGTGTCCATGTCTTTAGCAGCATCAACTTTGACATTTATATCTCTGGGGTTCTGCCCCTCACCTTCCTGTTGTTGTTGTCTTTTGTCGGCTCCTTCTGCCAAAATTTTCTCCTTCATTGGTGTATTTTCTGGAGGTGGTGGAGGTATTGGGCTGAAATTCATCATTTGGGCCATTTTGATTACTTCACCAAAGGTTACCCTCTTTGGGGTAGGAGGCGGTGTCTGAAGCATGGCAGCAAAGATCACTGTTGCTCCCGTAGGTCTGATTCTCTTAGCAATGGCCGATTTCTAATCCTGTACTTTCCTTTCCTTTGAGGTGTTGGTCTCTACCACCTGTATCTCAGAAACATTGGAGATATTTACCTATTCTTTCTCCTTCTCCCCTTCTTCCTAACCTTCCTGCCATATGGTAGCTTCTTTCTCCAGGGTCTCCTTTTCAGCAGGAGTCACCACTTCCTCCTGGGCGGCTATCTCCTCTACTGCCTTCCTGATATCCCCTTGTAGTTCTACAAGCTCATCTTCCCTAAACATTTCATTGAATTCATTGTGTTGAGGGGAGGTCTCTGAGGGATCTTCGAGTTGATTTTCCAGCTCTGGAGAGTCTGAGGAAATGATCAATATTTTAGGGATGTTGGGCATCTCGAGTTCTAACTTGACCTTTGGCTAAGGGCTACTTGTCCTTTTCTTCTTTCTCCTGGTTACCAAAGGGGGCCCAGCATCAGTCATAGGTGCTTGCTCTTCCTCTACTCTGGTCCCTACCACTCAAACCATTAGTTCTACAAGTGAGGGAGAAGTGGAAGGGCGAACCAGTCTGACCATAATAGCTAGGGTGGCCAACCGGGTGATTAAATTTTCTTTCATGTGTTGGGTTGCCACAAGAGTTTTCTACATTTGTTCCATTGTGGGAACCATATTCAGGACTTGAGATGGGGTCCCCATTTTCCTCTTTCCTCTATCCTCTCCCTGTGAGGAGGTTCCGACCCCAGAAGTTGAACCCCGCACAAATGGGCCAACTTTACGTGTACTTCTTGGGCATACCTTTTTAAAATACTGATGACTGCACTCAATCACATTGTGGGTGAGGTCCTTAATTTTTGGACCCTCCTACACATCCCAATCCACTAGAGGGAGGGCCATCTTATCTACTCCATTTTATTTATTTTATGGGTCCATTATGGAACCGGTAACCGAAAAGTCATCTGGGAACTTTCAAAGCTTGAGCCTCTTCATCATCCCCATTTTCATCCAAATGAAATGCCAGTTCCATACTTTGAATTTGTTGTGGTAGTCTTCCCAAAAATATTTCATGTTATACTTGTGGGGTTCTGATGCCTGGGGAAGTGTCTTCGCTATTTTTCCTAGCGGATCAAAATTCTTCCGCTCTAAATAAAACTCTACCAGCCCCAGAATTTGAGTTCATCATCTGCCTCCTTTGTCGTGGCCAGACTACAAGAGTAGTTCCCACAAGTGATTGGGAATGGGATGTTTGTCACCTTCTTCACTATGAAGAGGGCATATAGATCCAAGATCTTCCTATAGTACTCTAAAATAATTATTTTATCCCCACAATGTTTGGGCAATAAATTGGGTTTCCCAGAGAAGCCAGTCACCTGAATGTATGTATGTTGTTGGTATTGCATGTAATAATGGCCATAAGTTCTGACCAAGTCCATTGCTTCCTTGGAGAGCCAATATCTGGCGTCTGAAATAGGTGTGAGGAGGTTATAGTAAATGAAAGCATCATTCACTCGACAGAAGCTGAGGAAACTAGCCTCCCATTGGATCTGCGGGAAGTAATCCCAGGGAGCATTCTGGCCTGTGCCAGTTGTGAGCACACCTGTAGCAAGTAATCCCTGAGTCATGAGGCATTGTTGTGCTAGTTCCCACATAACATAAGATGTCATGTAGAATTTGGAGGACTTGTTGACCTGGAGAAATTGGGAGTCCATGTGATTTGCAATGATAGTGGCCTAATCAAAGTTTTTCTCACCAGAGGCAATGCGCAACAAGAAATAGTACATCCATGCTGAGAATTCCTGGGCATGGGACTGTCCAAAGACCCTGCATAGTGTGATGATGCCCATCTATATGCTTTTTTTTTTAAATTTGGTTTGGGTGATTTCTAGCTTCATCTTTTTTAAGTCTTTCCTTGGCACCTTAAGCCATTTGTTATTGAGATACTGCCAGGCCATGTTTTCTAACTTTGGAAATTCTTACAAGGCTAGAGCCCAGATGAGAATAGTTGCATCATCAAATTAGGGAATCTCCAGTCTTGCCTAAAAATTTATGGCATCCAGAAACACCATAGGCATTGGGTATCTGGTTGGGACTTGGACGATGAGCCTGATGGCACAGATGGTTGTATTATAGTGTCCCACCAAAGTGAGAATGAGCTTATGTGCTTGCATGGAGCAGGGGAAGAAAACAACTTTGATGATCCCAGAGTTGGCCACATTGATGGCAAATGGATCTTTGGTTGTCCATTGTATGAACAACTTTTTTTCCAAGGCCTGCATTTTGGCCCACATTCTGACACTCGTGTCGGTGATCAATTGAATTTTGGAATCAATCTTTGATCCCACAATGGTGTCTCCCTTCAGATACTTCATTGTCAATGGTAGCTTTTCTAGGGCCTTCTCAGCCTTCATCCTGATAGCTGCCCAGGTGGCAGCAGTGGTGGGGAGATCTGAACTCCCAGATGGAGATGATGTAGATGCCTCTGACATGATCGGTAAGTTTAATTCTGGCAACCTACAAAATAGGACAACTGCCAGTATTTATACAAGACAAAGCTTTATTCTGGATTCTAGAGATCTCACCATGGCATCACACCTATGCCTGAAAGAGTTGTTAACTCATGTCAAACCCCAAAATGATATACATATAATAAGAGTGACTTAGGAATTTAACCTCTTCCCGGGCCTCCGGGGACTCCAGCACATGTGATGAGAAAGAAATAAGGAGAAAATGAAGACCTGGGACCCGGAGTCTAGAAAATAAACCACTATTCACGTGACCAAGAATGAGCCATATTAGGCTAACATGTTGGTGTCACGTAGCCATGCAGTAATGGGAGTTATGGCATTAATGCCGAAAACTGTCTGAACATGTGAGGAAATGAATGCCACTTGGGCCGGTCTTGAATTCTTGTGTGGGGACTTAATCCACCATAAAGAATGACTTGACAAAGGAGATAGAAAACCACCATGGCTCAAACTAGTGAGGTTCCAAGTTTGAACTAGGCATTCATCTTCCTCAAAAAAGCACCACATTTGGGGCTTCTAATGCATGGAGCGTGACGAGCTTGCCACTAGATAGTGTAGGATATTGAGGGAATATATAGACAGAGCCAAAGCACACATGAGGGCCAAAGCATGACTCGTAGGCTTGACCAAAAATACACATATATATAGATATACATAGGAAGATTACATAATTTATAAAATATACACAATATACAGAGGCACTTGTATTATTCTAAAAAATATACAATGTATACAAACTATTACAACTGTACATAGGGCAGACAACTCTCTAGCTGAACCATCCCACCAATAGGAGGCAACAAAAAAGCTAGCGCAAAAGATGCAGTGAACAAAACCAGACAAAAAGCAATAGAAACATAACCAAAAACTAGAGAGGAGAGAGTCGAAGGCCTACCTGGAAAATAAGGAATGCAGGAAAGACGAGCACAAGAGGCTCTCTATGAAAAGTTAACCTTCAACCAACCATAAGAAAGGACTGAAAATCATGGTTAAATCATTGTTAATCACCAAAGTAATTTGCACTTAATCATTTTTTAATTGCCTTAATCGCTCTGGTAATCGCTCTGAGTGTTTTAATCGCGGCAAATGTGAAAATGAATGGTAACTTCTATTTATATCCTTAGGTTTAAAATGGGTTGCTTTCTCCTTGCAAACTCCAAAATAAGAAAACCTCTAGACTTTGGGCCCGGGGATTCCATGCAACCTCATCTTCTCGCAAAAGAAGATATGATGACAGAGAATACTAGAGTCAGGAGTCCAGCTGACTCAAAAGAATAGACAAACTCTAGGAGTGGGTCCCAGATACCAAAGTAGACAAAAGAAAAAGAAAAACAACCCTTGCAGAAGCAAATCCCAAAGGGAAACAAAGGAAACAAGAAACAAAAGTTGAGAGCAAAAGCAAAAAAGAGGACCCAATATTTTGCTTGCAAAATGTAAGGACGGTTATGTAGGGCATAATAGTCTCCATGGCCACTTTTGACTCATTCCAACACTCAAGTGTGTCCTAATAGGTTGTAGGACCCCTTGGGACACACTTGAGTGTTCTAATGTGTCCTTAGGGGTCAAAGAGGGACCTAGGGGGTCCTAGTACACCTTCTCACGTGTTACGACCCCTAGGAAGTCCCCATGAGCCCTTTCAATATGTTAGAACACTCAAGTGTGTCCCAAGAGGTTGTAGGACCCCTTGAGACACACGTGAGTGTTCCAATGTGTCCCTGAGGGTTGAAGAGGGTCCTACGGGGTCCTAGTACACCTTCTCACGTGTTAGGACCCCTAGGACGACACCGTGACCCCTTTAGACACATTGGAACACTCAAGTGTGTTCCAAGAGGTCGTAGGGCCCCTTGGGAAACACTTGAGTGTTCTAATGTGTCTTAGGGTGTCATAGATGGTCCTAAGGGGTCCTAGTAAACCTTCTCACCTGTTAGGCCCCCTAGGAAGTCCCTCTTTGACCCCTGGGGATGCATTGGAACACTCAAGTGTGTCCCAAGGGGTTGTAGGACCCCTTGGTACACACTTGAGTATTTCAATGTGTCCTCGGGGGTCAAAGAGGGACCTAAGGGGTCCTAGTATACCTTCTCACATGTTATGACCTCTAGGAAGTCCCCATGACCCATTTTCACAAATTGGAACACTCAAGTGTGTCCCAAGAGGTTGTAGGACCCCTTGGCAAACAATTTAGTGTTTAAATGTGTCCCCGGGGGTCAAAGAGGGTCCTAAGGGGTCCTAGTACACCTTATCACATGTAAGGACCCTTAGGAATACCCCATGACCCCTTTTAAAACATTGGAAAGGGGTCATGTTGACTTTCTAGGGGTCCTAACACGTGAGAAGGTGTACTAGGACCCCTTAGGTCCCTCTTTGACCCCTGGGAACATATTAGAACACTCAAGTGTGTCACAAGGGATCCTACAACCTCTTGGGACACACTTGAGTGTTCCAATGTATTGAAAGGGGTCATGGGGTCTTCCTAGGGGTCCTAATGCATGAGAAGGTGTACTAGGACCCCTTATGACCCTATTTGACCCTTGGGGACACATTGGAACACTGGTGTGTGTCCCAAGGGGTCCTATGGCCTCTTAGGATATACTTGAGTGTTCCAATGTGTCAAAAGGGGTCATGGGGTCTTCCTAGGGGTCCTAAAGCATGAGAAGGTGTACTAGGACCCCTTAGCTCCCTCTTTGACCCCTTGGAACACATTAGAAGACTCAAGTGTGTCCCAAGGGGTCCTACGACCCCTTGGGATGCACTTGAGTTTCCCAATGTTTCAAAAGGGGTCATGGGATTTTCCTAGGGGTCCTAACGCATGATAATGTGTACTAGGACCCTCTTTGACCCC
>MU221390.1:497867-508675 GCA_018584345.1 Thuja plicata
AGTTTTCAGACATGCTTCGGAGATGCTTCCTGCTCTTTTCTTGTTCCTTTCTCTGGGACACCTTTTCCCTAGATTGAAGGCTTAGTTTCCTTCATCTAGTTTGCTTTATGTTTTGGGTACCTGATCAGGCCTAGTTGCCGGGACCCTTCTTTCCTGCTTTCTGTAGTAGTTTAGCTATTTTTCTTCTCCCTAAGTTACATTTAAGGGGGGTGTTAGAGTAATCTTTAGTAATTACTCTTTTGTGCTTAAGTTTCACTTAGGCAGTTTCTATTTCTTAGAGTTTCCCTTTTAGGGTTTCGGTATCCTTTATAAGGATTCACCGCTTTGTATTTTAGTAAGGAGATTGTATTATTTTCATCATTGTTAATAGAATATTATTTCTTGCAACATGCTTTTTCAGTCTCTGGCCTATCGGTCGCCATAGATTTTTCTCTTCTGTCTTCATTCTTGTAGCAGTCTTTGCATGCAGGTGTTCTTGGGAAGATTTGCAGTTCAGCAAATCTAACATGCTCGACAATGTTTGAGCCACTTGGTGAGAGAAATGAGGTCATTCCTAGAGTTTACTTGGCTAACTATAACTTTTGGCACAAACTATTCAAGGCCATAACGAATGGTTTGAAAGATATGGAATGTTGCAACTTTCAACTGAGTAACATTGCAAGTTTTGGCATCAATTAAGATTGGGTTTCCAAATGAAAAATAAATTAAATCTCCCAAATATGAGATAGGTTATTGTAGGCCTCCATGACATGGTCCGGTATCAGTTTACATTTCCTTGATACCTTGCATGAGCTTTAATAAACAACCACCTAAAGATCAACTATTTTGGTGTTCAGTGCACCTTTAGGAACACTATTCTCTCTAGATTGATTGGAAATGTTTGAGCCACTTGGTAATGACAATGAGGTTGTTTGTAGCATTTCCCCAAACAACTATAGTTTTTTGTGTAGATAGTTTGAGGCCACAACGAATGATTTGAAAGAAATGCAATGTTGCAAATTTCAACTAAGCAACATTGCAAGTTTTAGCATCAACTGAGATTGGGCTGCCGAATGAAAAATAAATTGAATCTCGCAAAACTGAGATAGGGTATTGTAGGCCTTCATGACATATTTCCTTAGCACCTAATGGTTTTGTTATACCTCGCATGAGCTCTAAGAAACAGCCACCTTAAGATCACCAATTTTTTTGTTGAGTGCACCTTTAGGAACACTTCACTCCAAAGTGTCGGCAATGGTCGAGCCACTTGGTGAGAGAAGTGAGTTCATTCCTATAATTTACCTAGAAAACTAAATCTTTTGGCATAAACAGGTTGAGGCCTCAATGAACGGTTTGAAAGATATGAAATGTTGCAATTTTCAACTGGGCAACATTGCAAGATGTGGAATCAACCAAGATTGGGTTTCCAAATGAAAAAGAAATTGGATCTCCCAAAACTAAGATAGGTTATTATAGGCCTTTATGAAATGATCTTGCAACACATGATGGTTTTTTGACATCTTGTAGGAGCTCCAAGAAACAGCCACCTAAAGATTGCTAATTTTGGTGTTGAGTGCACCTTTACGAACACTTTTCTCCAGAGTGGTTGGAAATATTAGAGCCACTTTGTGAGTGAAATGAGTTTGTTCCTAGCACTTACCTGGCCAACCAGATATTTTGGCATATGTTTTTTAAAGCCAAAATGAATGGTTTGAAAGATATGCAATGTTGCAACTTTCGACTGAGAAACATTGCAAGTTTTGGCATCACCTGAGATTGGGTTGACAAATGCAAAAGACCAAATGGAGAAATGACCTCCAATTAATCTAGGACCTTACCAAGATGTCAAATATGACATAAATAAATGGTTTCCACCATTTTTTCACTATTGACCACTTCTGGTGGCTTTGACCATCTTTGACCATTACAAGACCTAGCTATCTTAAAACCTACAAAATAGCTCAATGGCCTTACAAATGTGTTTCAATTGATCATAACAACCTAATTTGACCTCAAAGGATAAAAAATGGCCTCACATTGGCCTTATTACATTTATTTCACCAAATTGGTCTTAGTGGCTCTGCATCACTCACATTGGAAAAAATAAGACAGTTTTTTGGAATTAAATAATTTGACCCCTTAAACCTCAAAACTAATTTTTATGGAAGGAAGAAATTTTTTTGGTAACATCCAGATCTTCCTACTCAAAAACATATAGGGTCCTAGTATCTTGTATGTATTCGTACCATAATTTCTTTGACTTCTATTTGTAGAATTTGTTTCCTGAATATCATGTTTTTTATTAATTTTGAAAAACATGTTTACAACTCAGCTCACTATGAGCACCAGGAGGAAAGAGATGAGAAGAGAAAATTTCTGGTATTGCCCCAAAAAATATAAGAGAAAATTTTTCATTAAATATTTCAAACTTCCCATTATACATATGGGGTAATGCATGAGCAATTTATAGTTCACCCAAAGAAGATTCAAGGGAGTTTCTTCCTATACAAATATACATGTTATATGTACATGCATTCAAATTGATTATACATTACAACATTTTGTATTTATTTTTATTCCAATGAACCAGTTGGATCTTCCCTACCCTTTATTGTCTCAAGTATTGCCTCGTGATCTGACTCACGAACCTTTCAAAGAGTTCTAATGTGCGGTTTTCCTCCATATCTGATCAAATGAAACATTTTATACAACGACAAAGTTGGAATAATGAAGAATCTTCTTGTGTGTCTCATAATCCTTGAACAACCACAACCTAGGGTTCTTTAGACCATACCATCTAAGCCATGTTACAATTACAACCACTTCTCCTATAGGGTATTCTAATCCTTCACCATCTGTAACTGAGTGATCCAATTTCTTTTTTTGCGTCAACACAATGACACAAATAATAATTTTTCCCTTCTTCATTGTCTTCAGATGCAATAACTATAAAAATATGGTCTGCAATGATAGAAACATAATGAGGAGATAAATTTACCAAATAGTTAAGATAAAATACTAAATTTGTATTATTTGTACATTGATAATTTACCCGGTTGCACTAGATCAGACAAACGGTCAAATTCAATGGATGATTCCATTTGTGTTAGTTTCAGTATTGTTTTGGGACGATAGGAGTCAAGTGGGCTCAAAAGTCATGTAGACCATTCGGCAACCCATTCCTTAGACTCGCCCCCATCCCAATCTTCATCTACACATGATCAACAAAACCACACCATATATCATGTGTGGATGATCCATGAACCTGCATTAGAGATTCTAAAAGAGTGTAGCTCACTTGATCATGTCATTGTACAAAAATCCTTGTACGGTAACATGTTTGTTTCATCCATCAACCAAAAATATCTATGAACTATAGACTCGCCTTCATTACCTAGACCCATTGTAGCATTACACCACTAGATGATACATCTCACATCTGAAAATTTTTCTTTCCCTTTGTACATTAATTATTCACATCATAAGGCTCTTTTTATACATGCATCTACACCATCATGCTCTCCCTTTCCATGATCGGCCTCTGTGAAATTTCACATATACTGAATACCATTTTTCTTATGCATCCTACTCAACCAATAAAATATCCAAGAATTCTTAAATTATGATGCACAATTGTCTATCCATATGATGTATCGATGATATGATATGCCCTTATTAGCCAAATCACCATAAAATAGATGAAAGCAACTGGTAGAATGAGAGTGATTATCGTTGATGTTAAAATGATACCCCTTCAATATCTTCATGTTCTCCTCTATACCTTTAGGTGAATGCATGAATGTTATATGAACAAATATAGAAAGCTCTTTAGATTTGTAATACTTTTCTTGTACCTGATTTTGTGGTTGTATAATGTTGTTCTCTACAAAGTCCACAACTGAAATAATGGTATCAAGTGGGAATGTGTCATTGCACAACTTGAATTGCATATCCAACCATCGATCTCTATGTGTATGCCTTGCATACTCATACACAATTTTTTCATGAAAAATATCCATCGAATGATACATTGGAATATTTTCAATTAGTAAATCACATCTTTTATCTTCTTTTCCATCTTTTAGAGCATATGCCATGGTCTTATATTTTCCAAATTTTATTATTTCATTCTCAATTGCATGTGTACTCTCCATATGTCGACAAATCGGAAAATGTTGAAAACCACCACAATCTATGCATGTACCACTCAAGCATGAGAGCTTGTAAAATTTTTGACCATCCACTCTTTCACATAAAATGGTAGTAATTAATTCCCTTGAAGATCCAGGTGGGTCATTTATGTTACAATCCTGAAAAATATTGTTAGAATGCAAATCTACACATATATGCTTATAAACATCAAAATGGTTAGAAAATTCAATATGTACAAGCTCCAACAACAAGTTGTGCGTGTGTGATTTATCTTCACATAAAAAGGTTTAGCCATTTCAAAATATATTTGACTAGTTTTAAATTGAGGATACATACATATAAATTTTGCAAAGAATTGTGTCTGAGTTGAATCCAAAAAATGTTTCAGATGTGAAACATGGATTCGACTACCAATCCTCCTTACAACATCTCTTTGATTAAGTGATACTCATGTTTTATTCTTCCAAAATTCTTCAATCAAGGATTTCAAAGAATCAACAATTGCTTTGTCTTTTCATGGTGGTCTACTAGAAAATGCCCATAACTCATTGTTATTTGGATCTTCCACTCTTTGAAACCTTCCCACAGCTCTCAATAGAGACTTTCTACTTATTTTTCTAATGATTCAAGATTTCTTTATTTGAGTGTTTACTATTATTGATGTAAGTATATGTCATGTGACATTACTATCTTTCACGCATGATGTAGAACCCACACTCTCATATATAGTCATTATAGATTCTTTATAGTAGATTTTTCACTTGACTCATCCATCATTCTTAGCCCAATAATCTTCATGATGGGTCTAAATTTCATATTTCTCATCATTTCAACAAATAGTTGACATCTTCCTGTCATATTTAAATTCTCAAAAAATAATCTCCAAATAGGGTTAGCATATCTTTGACAAGTACACTTGGAAATATTCTCAGGAATTTCTTGCAAAATGTTAGTATCAATATCCATCAAATGTTTGGCTTTCTTTAAACAATTCTAGGAGGTGTTTTCAACTGTTGAGTGGGCTTAACATTAGGAACATCAACAACATTATGTATGAATTGTGTGCCTTCAACCAAAGATTATGTGCCTTGAAATTGATATGTGAAAGATGGATCCTCTCAAACTTGATATTTTAATGGTGTTCCATCAAAATGACATGATGTTTTGCCTACACCTTCAGATGTAGATAATGGTGTGCCTTTAAAATTATAAAATTGTGTGCCTACACCTTTGAATGCAGATAATGGTGTGCCTTCAACAGGATACAATGGTGTTCTAAAACCTCCTAATGTAGACAATAGTGTGCCTTCAACATGATACAATGGTGTGCCTCCAACATTGGATGATGGTGTCTCTTCAACTTGGGAACTCATAGATGATGTGCCTACACCTTGGAATGTAGACAATGTTTTGCCTACCCATTAGAATGTATACAAAGGTGTGCCTCCAACATTGTATGATGGTGCTCTTAAAATTGGAAACTCATAGATTATGTGCCCACATATTTGTAATTCAATTATCTTATTGCACGCAAGTTTCTCATTTGTTTCCTTTTTGTTTTCACTTCCAATTCTCTCTTACTTTATATTGATGTTTCATTTTCCTCATCCAAAGGAAAATATTATTCTATGGTATGCATTTTTTTTGTTCATGAAGTTGTCTCATTCTTTCAATTTTGTTCTCTTTGTCTCTTTCATGTTCTTCAAGTGTTAGAGTATTTTCTCATTTCCTCAGCATGATGATCATTTCTACATATGAATTCATTACAATTTTTAAATTATAATATCAATCTATTACAATAAGTGAAGTTAGAATATCAATCTATTACAATAAGTCAAATTATAATATAAATCTATTAAAATATGTCAAATCATGCCTTCAACGAGTTCATATCATATCAATTATAAACAAAGAGACTCTTTATTCACATTTCACATGTAAAAAAAACTTACCTCATTCTATAAATTTTGGTGAAGAATGATTGACTTTCACACTTTGATGTTGATTTTTGAACAAAAATGTGGTGAAAATTGATAGAATATGCTTCTTTGTGACCTTCAACATCTTTAAAAGTTAATATTTATCGGACAGAATGCAAAAATCAGAGAGTATATATAAAATGTGGGCCTCTTTAATGATTTTCTTAGCTTTGATACCATTTTTGTATTCTTCCATAGCGCGTAGATGCTATAGGGAATACTGTTGACGGGGTTTTGCTGACCGGGTCCGCCAACAGTCATAAGTTGTCACTGGGTTCCAGAGAAATTGGCCAACTCCACCTGCAAAGGTTTTCCAGGGGAAATAAATCCTCCGGGGCCTTCAAGCACCTGGGTGTCGGGTCACGACGGTGCGGGGCTCGGTTGGGAGAGGTGACTATTTTTTGAGGGGGATAGCTGGTTACTTCAACTCATTCTCCTGGAGATTTAGAACAGTAAGGGTCTCCCGGAGTACTCTACACTTAGAAAATAAAATGAAAAGATCCTGCAGGGTTAGAAATGTTTATCTAAGTATAGTCATGCTGAAAAGTCCAGAACATCAACAATACTCTGAAAGACTACACTAAATATCAAAAAAATACACAACCATCAGTTAGCATTTCATCAGTAGCGGAATAAATAGGTCGTTAATCTACTTTAACATATCAGAGTAAAGGACATACAGAACATTAAAACATGAAATACCATTAACTCAGAAGCAGGGACGCTAACAACTTCATTGCCAAGAATCCTTCCCTCTTCATTAATATTTAGTCCAGCAAGCATTGGTGCGTGATACAATAGTGGCTCCAAGAGAGCATCTGACTACCAAGAACAGAACAATGGAGCATTGAGCTTTGCAACTAAAACCAGAAATCACTTTTCTATTTCTTATGGACAACAAAATCATCAATTTTTCTGACCCTCGAAAATGGGCCGATTTGCCTATTTATACAACTCTCTAACCCTAACCCTATTTTACTGTGCTTTAATAAAATACAATATCTGGGGGCCGGTACTACCTGCGCCACCCTACAAAAAGACCTGGAGATAGAATAGGTCTGCCATGTCAGAAGAAGAAGACAAGAATATACATCGGGAGAATCAGCCTCGAGAAGAGAGCCAGAGAGAAGAAAGAAGGAAGTAGGTCCCCCGGGGACCGAGGTTACATGCCTCATAAATGGGAAATGTGGCACCCTATCTCAAATGTGCTAGGTGTACCTTTGAACGGTGCCTTGAGAAGACCACCCTGTCAGAAACCAACTACCGAGCCAATGCCTCTTGATGCGCCCAACTACCCTCTGACAGTCTTTATTAACCGCCTCCAAAAGTGACCGGTCCGCCTCGGGGACCGGGACACGGATCACTTTAAAGAATACAAAATTTTGGATCCGAAACTCCAGGATCTGGGAACTTACGTCCCCAAAAGAATAAAGAATGCTTCATACTCAAGTTTTCCCAGTTTCCGAAGAATGCTCAAGACTGTTTATTATCATTGAAGGCCTAAAGAATGCGGAAAATGCCATCTTCATCAATCTTTCTTAAGCTGGCCCTTCTGTATCTAGCCACTTCGACTTGTTCCGCCAGGTCCGGAACATTATTTATGCACTCGTCTGCCATCCTTGCGGCATCATGGCCTTTAAGCACCATTTTGGTCAGTTTTGCCATTCGGGCCCCATCCATCCCCTCCGGGGATTGATACCGAGATGCCATCATTTCATCAAAATTCCCCAAAAATGACTCCTCGGGGGTATAAGTATTTGTACCAAGGGGATCAACCCTAGAGGCTTTTATTACAAATGATTTGTACAAATTGGAATAATACCTCATTGTGTTTACCTTTTCCTGTAAGGACTCTACCAGTTGCTTGGTTACCTCCAATGTGAGGTCCAGTTTAGAGTGCTGAGCCCTTACAAAATCAAATGATTCCTCACCCAGAATTTCGGATTCAGAAATTATGTCTTCCCCTAGGGTGAGGAGCTCTTCGAGCTCTACCTTCCATGCCTCGTAATTCTCAGCGTCACTCTCCCATTGCTCAATCAGTGCTTCTGCTTGTAAAATAATCTATCAGGCCGTATATAAATCTGGGAGAGTGGCCGCTAGGAAACGTCGGGTGTTTCCTATCTGTAGAGCGAACCACTCGTCTACTGCCTGGGCCTTCTTTTTCATTACTCGCAGGGAGTCTATGTCGCTCTGCGATAATTCCTCTGATGTGGAGCTCTGTGGAGGAGCGGCATTGAGGGGTCGAGCCAGCTCTATAAGCAACCCATGAGGTTAGCATTCTTCTCTTTTTTTTCCTTGAGCCTCTGGGCCTCTTTTTCATATCGGGCCTCCACTACCCTTGCTGCCTCCTTCAGCAGGTCTACTTCGCCCTGCTTTCCCCTTTTTACCAGAGGTACCTCTGCGATATGGTAGTCTGTGGGGTCCGCGGTCACTTTATCAGCGTCTGGGGGAGGCGTTGCCACTACCGCAACTATTTCTCCACCCGGCCTAGTTTGAAGGGCATGAACTATTCGGGCCTTCTTTGCTTTTGGCGGGGCCTAGGATAGCGCCATCATTTCGACCAGGGAGAGAGGGACTGTTGGAGCGGATTGGGCTTTCCTTTTTCTATTTTCTGCCAACCATGGAGGTGGGAGAGGTGGCCTTCCAGCCAGATTTTGTTCTTCAGATTCTCTCCCGGTGCCCGGTGGCGGCTGCTCCTTTTCAACATGTACTTCCTCTGTTTCTCTCCCTGCCGGAACCTCTTCTTCAGCAACATCTTCAATTTCTATCTCCTCAACCTGGTCCCGGATGTCAATTGGTGAGTCTGGACCCTGGTCAGCTTCTTCGGGGATCTCTTCTTCATGCTGTTCTTCTTCTTCTGTCGGTAGTAGGGGCGGTATCAGGCCAAGATTCAGAGTTTGGGCCGCTGTGATTACCTGACCGAAGGTTGCCCCTGGGAGGGGCCTTGGGAGTGAGGCGGCTGGGGTTATGGTTGATCCTAAAATTCTGGGTCTGGGTTCCCCAGCGGATGCCTTTGGTTCACTTGGTGGCTGTTGGTCCACTCCCGGACCTTCTGCTGCCTGAGCCCCAGAGACAATCTCCGGCCTTGCTTCTTCTGTCTGCTACTCTTCTTGCTCTGCAGCTCCTTGTTCTTTCTCTGGGACTTTCGTCTCTGCTTGTGTGTCACCTCCTTGTAGATTTTTGAATTCATCGGCTGCAAATAAATCAAACTCTTCCTCTGGAGGGGGACTGGTTGGGACCTCTTCTTGTTCTGTTTCTCTCTCTAGTTCTAGGGAACTGGAAGAGAGGATCTCTACTTCTTTGGGGAGGGATGCCCTTGGCGCCGGTTCTGCCTTTGGCTGTGCAATATGCTTTCTCTTCCTCCAGGTGATTAGAGGCGGCCCCACATCAGTGATTGCTACTACCTCCATGGGATCCACCCCCGTCACCTTAATCATCAAGGCTGCCAGTGACGGGGAGGAAGGAGGACGAATTGATCCGGCCATTAGTGGGGGAGTGGCAAGCCTTGTAATTAACTGCTCCCTCATTTGCTGGGAGGCTGCCACAGACTGCTTAAGCTACTCTTGAATGGGGATTTGCTGCGCGGAGGGAGTTATTTCTATCCCCTTTCCTTTTTCTGTGCCTTGTGCTGAAGTCCCGGCCCCTAGAGTCAATTTTGGTACTGGCGGCGGTGTCACTTTTGGTACCGGTCTGGAGGCTAGGCGCATACTCCTGAGACATGCCTTCTTAAAATAGGTATGAATTCTCTCAACCACCTCCTGAGTGAAGTCCTCAATCGTGTGGTCCTCTTGGAGGGCCCAATTTATTTCCGACAGTGGCATTTTGTCAATCCCCTTCTCTTTGTACTGGGGATCTATGGTGGGGGCGTCGTCTGAGAAGCCCGCCGGGAACCTCCAGAGCTTTAGCTCCTGCATCATTCTGGCCGTCATTCTATCATAATTCTGGCTACACACATCCATGTCATCCTGGAGATCTACCCAGAAGTCTTCCATGTGTGCGTGGTGGGGCTCCGAAGCATTGGGGACCTTCTTGAGGCATGTAATTCCATCATCTGCCGGTAATATTCCAGCAACACGATCTTGTCCCCGCAATGCTTGGGCAACAAGTAGGGCTTCTCAGAGAATCTGGCGGCCCTAATGTATGTGTGCTACTAGAACTGGATATAGTAGTGCCCATAACTACTAACCAATTTCATCACCTCAGTAGACAGGCGGTATCTGGCATCCCAGGTGGGCATGAGAAAATGGTAGTAAACGAAAGAGTCATTTACCCAGAAGTAACTGGGGAAGCTGGCTTCCCATTGAATATGTGGGAAATGGTCCCACGGTGCTTTCTATCCCCAGCCAAGTTCGAGAACGCCATCTGTAAGTAGGCCATTGGAGTGGGTCCTCTGTTGGGCCAAAGCCCAGAAAACATAAGAAGTCATGTAGAACTTCTTCTTCTCGTTCAGCTGTAGGAATTGGGAGTCGACATGATTGGAAATTATTGTCGCCCAGTCGAAGAACTCTCCCTTAGTGGAGATGTCCAGGAGGAAATAGTACATCCATTTTGCAAATTCTTGGGCGGAGGGTTGCCCAAATACCTGGGCCAATGCTATCATCCCCATTTGGATGCTTTCCTTGAATTCAGAGCGGGGGATATCTATTTTCATTCTTTTTGGATCCCTCTTCGGGACCTTGAGCCAATTGGTGTTCATGT
>MU221390.1:533665-571034 GCA_018584345.1 Thuja plicata
ATCTTGATCCCTAAAGGGGGAAGAATTATATTCTAAAGTAGGCTCATAGAAAAGACATATATTAGGAGAAGAATTAACATCTATCCCTAACTCATTTCTATGGTAAAGGTCAATTGAAGAGATTGTATAAGAGGATGAAAGAGAAATAGGATCCATGGTGATCATATTCAAACAAATTTCATCCTCACTTCCATGTACCTTATTAGGGGATCTATCCTTTTTAGCAACAAAAGCCTCATCAAAGTATTCAAAACAAAAATCATACATGTTGAACACAATGAAAAAAATGTAAATGTTTTTTGTATTTTTAAAGAAATTTTGTGATTTTTATGAATTTTGAAATATAAATGCAAGAGAATAAAAGAAAACTTACTTCTATATGCATGCAAGATCTAATATGAAATGCAAATTTAACACCAAAAAGGAAGAGTTGTCTATCGTGGGTTCATCAGAATGTAAGATAGAAAATAATGCTTATGGAATAAGAGTGTTTTGATACTCAAATCACTTATCACCTTAAATTTAATGTTTAGAGTGGAGGGATAAATAAGACATTCCCCTTTATTCTCAAATGCACAAAGGAAGGATCCAAATTGATCAACCCAAAAAGGATCAATGCATAAATGAATCAATCTATTGGAAATAAGAATAAAGAAGGAGATCCTAGGTTTCCCTCTTAAACTGTGTTTTGAAATGAATGTAAATGTGTCATAGATTTAGAATGATTAAGGATTTGAATTGAATTGGATAGGGAAATGTACTAACCTTGAAATATTGAAGATCAAAGAATGTTGTTTTCTGAGGTCTGTAGACTATTTCTGGAAAAACTGAAGTATGATCTGGAATTGGAATGCAGAGACAAACAAAACCCAAAAATATTTTTCCATTCCGATGTTATCTTATGAAAAAGGTCAACTTTGAACCAAAAATGTCAACCCTAACCCAATAATGTCAACCCTGACCTACATAGGTCTGAAAGAGAATCTGTTCGCACCGTCTGAAAGAAAGCCGAAAAGGGTATCTAGATCTGTGTCCAAATCTATAGTCATGAACCTGTACCTACAAGAAAAAGAGGTTTGTTTGTTGTGGGGGAGGAGTTTGCCTTATTGAAACCCCAATTTAGGAATTAACCTTGAAATCAATAATTGAAATAAGAATGCTAGCAAGTAGTAGAATTGAATCTAACAATAAAGCTATGATATTCAATAGATATGCCAATGTAATTCAAATGTAAGGAAGTATGTAAATATGAAAACATGAAATTTAGAAACCATAAACCTCCATGATTGTATGATTGGAATCCACCTTCAAGAGATGATAAAAGAGTCTTGAGGATGCACAAAGGATCTTGAAGGAAGATCAGACCATCATGATGGCTAGATCTAGGGCTTGAATGATAAATCTTGAATCCTTGAACCAAATCCCTTCAAAGGCTTGAGAGCTTGAATCCTTGATCTTTAATGGAGAACTTGAATGCTTGAGAGGAAGAATTGAACACCTTGAAAGCTTGAAAACATGTAGAATAATGGATGCTTGAACCTTTTGCTTCTTGACAAAATCTTAATTAGAGCTTTTTGCACTTAGAAGACTTAGAGAAAATGAGAGGAGAAGGCTTCCTTTTATATGAAATTAGGGCACAATCTTCTAAGGAGACTAACATAGGAGAATTAAATTCCAATTAGACCCATGCCCCTAGAAGAGGACCTATATTAAATATAATTTAGGATTTGCCACTTTGGAACCCAAAAGAGCCGACCCAGAAGCGAGAAAATGAAATTTTGATGACCTCCGGCAATCGACAAGCTTCCAGATTTGGAAGGGGGACCCAGGTCAAGGTCAAGGTTGACCCTGACCTAGGTCAAGGTCAAGGTTGACCCTGACCCTGGTCAAGGTTGAGTTCAACCCTGACCTAGGTCAAGGTCAAGGTCGACCCTGACCCAGGGGGTCAAAACCCCTGGAAAATGTGCCACGTGGGATAGAAGGTGCCCGAAGAGGCCCAATCAGGGTCCTAAACAGGCACAAAATTAGGAGATGATGCTAAAAGGAGGGGACAATATGATGGTGGTAAAAACATCCCCTAAGGAGGGCTAAACATTTTTAACATGGAAGTGCTTCCATTTTAAGATGATACAAATCCTTCAACCAAATAAGCATTATCACATTTGATTCCTTCTGTCAGAACAATGCAACCATTTCCTTTTGCTAGGCAAGGTTCAGCATTTCCAAAACTGACACTTCCACCATCATAGTGTTCAAGATGTTTGAACTTTGTCTTATCACCAGTCATGTGATGAGAACAACCACTATCAATTATCCAGGTATCATTTTTATTGATGTGTGAGAAAAGTACAGTCTTTTCATCTTCCTCATCTAACTCATCCTTTATGGCAATATAAACCATTTCTTTTTCTTCATCAGTGCCAGAATCGTTTGCAATATAACAAGACTTCTTGCCTTTATCCTTATAGCTTTTGTGGTTATTGAAATATTTCTTACCTTTGAATTTGTTAGACTTCTTTTCATCCTTGTCTTCCTTGTTTGGACACTTTTCAACAATGTGACCAACCTCATTGCATGAGAAACAAATCAATGGTATCTTTCCTTTGCATTTTCCTTTTACAGCTCTTCTTGCAAGTAGTTCTTCAATGATGTCAAGATATTCATCATCAAATTCATCATCGTTGTCACTTTCAATTTTATTTCCTTTAGAGTATCTATCCTTCTTACCAAGGTTTAGTTTGGCTTTGAATGCAGACTCAAGATTGCTAGAGCCAAGAGCATAGTTGTCAAAATTGTCAAGCTCAAAGTTTGTAAGTCTTCCCACTAAAGTATCCAGAGTAATGTCTTTGTTGCACCTCATTTCTTGAATGTCTGAAACTCTAATAGCATAGATAGGAATTAAATTTCTAATTACCTTGTTGACTACTATAGTATCTTCAATTAGTCCACCTACTGCTCTGATGGCACTTACAAATCTTGTTGATCCTTTCACTGTACTTTGTGATATCTTCTCCTTCTTTCATTTTCATCTGGTCAAATTGTCCTCTTAGACTTTATGCTTTAGCTCTCTTTACATTTTCATCACCTGCATGAATGTCCTATAATTTCTTCCACATGTCATAGGTTGCAGGGCAATCCTTGACTTCATCAAATTTTGAGTAGCTGAGTGAAGAAGCTATGTCAATCATCATTATGTTATGAAGTTTTCATTCCATCATTTGTTCCACAGTCATAGTCCCTGTTGGTGCATCATATTTGGTCTCTAAGAATTGTAAACTAGCATCTCCAATAGTAGATACATGTAGCTTCATCAGTTCGTGCCATGCTAGGAAATTATCTTTGTTTAGCTTTGGGATCTCCCTCCTATAAGACATCTTTGATCTTTAGCTTAGGCCTTGAAACCTTTCCTGAAAGCATTTGAAGCTCTGATACCAATTGTTGGAAATGAGATAAGTAACTGAGAGGGGAGGGGTGAATTAGTTATTTTAAAAACAAATCCTTGTCCCTTAGATGTCTAAATACTTTAATACTATTACTCGGGTGTTCCTTATGTAACTCAGGTGTCAAAGAAATCTTTAATGAAATTATACTTTATTGATTAAGTGCATAAACATAAAACATAAAACAAGTAACAAGTACACATATGACACCAAGATTTAATGTGGAAACCCAATATGGGAAAAACCACCAATGCAACTAGTTACTATTTTTCACTCTTCTAAGTTGAGCCCTGTTAGGAGCCAACCCTGTTAAAGGTTACAATAACACACTATTAAGTGTGACCTTGTTAAAGGATTTAATCACCCTATGAGGAGTGGCCTTGTTAGAGGTCTTCAACACTTCAATCTAGAAATGCTACCTTGTGAGAGGATTTACAAAAGACTGTTAAGTCTACTCTGTTAAGTGATTTTGATCACTGCTACAATTGTTAGAAAGTAACAATGGATTGACCTGTATATGTAAGCAACTGTCTTTGTTGATTTAGATCTCTTCTTGATTGTAACTGGATCCTTGTTGATCAGATATTCTATTTTAGCTCCGAGTGTTTTGTACTTAATTAGAATTCCATCTGATTTTTCCTTCACTCTTCATGTCACAGAATTCCACACTTCTTCCTTTACTTTCACTTTCACACTTTTCTAACAAAAACACCATCATGCATTCAATTCAAACTTGACCTTTCATAAATACATGGTAAGCCCTGTCAAGTCGGCTTGAATAAACTCTAAATGATAAATCATATTGCATTCAGCCTCATATAAATATTTAATTACATAATATAAATCATTGTTAGTCAGCTGCAACTGAATGTCTGACCAAGACTAAAATGCCCGAGTGAACTTGGTCAACACTGAACTTGTTCAATGCCCGACCTCAACTCATTTTGTTTACCAATTGTGCTCGGTCTGAATGTAGACATTAGTGTAAAATCACTACATAAGTGTAAAATCACTACATAAGTGTAAATACATGTGTAACATCAATGACAATACACAATTGAATAATTGTCTTCAACAAAAACAACCTTTTCTTGTGTCAGATCCTTTATGCTCAATTGTATACTAGCATCATATACTCCATTGATCTCTTTCTCAGACTGTAGATTCTTCAATCTCTATTTCTCTGTTCTGCCTAATAAATATTGTTCTTCGGCTTCTTCTTCCTCTTTGTTCAATTCACCAGTAGTTGTATTCATAATTCTCTGTTTGTTTCTCATTCTTTATATAGACATACTTTTACATCTTAATCTCCTTAATTTACTTTTCCTTCATTTGCGCTCAACTATTCGATCATCTTCTTCATATTTCACAACTCGGTAAACCATTTCACTTTTTCCTCGGAACCTGTACTTTTCTTGGAACTCTTCACAATTTAGTTTAACCGCTTGATCTTCACCTTAGATCATCTTATTAAATTTTATCATTAGTAGATATCATAACAAATATCATTTAATTCATTTCTTCATCCAACTCATAATCGCTTCACATTAAATTCGATCTTATCATCATTTACAATCAATATCTTGACCTCGATAAAATTTGGTTTTGCAAATCAGTAACTAAATTCATTCATTGCTGAGTTTCTAACTCATCTTTGGTGCTTGACTTTCACTCAGTGTTCGGTAACTGTAACCGACTTACATAAAATTCTACCGACTAACTCTGTCTAGCTTGGTAAAGTAACTCTTTTAGTCATAACTTTAACTCTTTGCAGTTTTTGACTTGATCAATCAATTGTACCAATTTGATAACATCAAATATAAAGTACAAAACAACTATATCATCATTTTTTGATCTGTATTTGTCACCCATTTAACTTCTCCTCTTTTGATATGATAACATAATAAAAATCAATTAATCAATTGCATGACATCAATGACAAAACAATAAAATATGTAACCATTTCTACAATCATGATACTTGGCATCACTCGGTCTTCATCATCTCCATCAGATATTCATCAGTTGATCAACAATATCCCTCTTTGGCATTGATGGAAACTACTATAACAGTGTTATAGAAATTGATGATGGCATCTCTCAAATACATAGATGTACTCCCTCTGAGTTGATATTTTTGTTTCCACTTTGATCTATGATCTGAATCTCCCTATTGGATAAATATTCTATTTCCATAACATACACTCTAATTCTCCTTCATGAGTAAATATTAGCAATTCATTCTCTCTCAATATCTCCCTTAAGTATAAATGTCATCAATTCATTCTCTCCCTCTTTGACAATAATGCCAAAAATTCATACTCCTGAAAACTTGTTCTAGTAGTGGATTATACCTGACATGTACTCATAAATCATTACATACAAAAATCTTTTCACTACTTCAGGAATCACCTAAATTGTGTCATACTAACATCAATTCAAAAATAGATATTCTAATCAAATATAGAATTGATGCAGCATGTCTCATACTCTTTAGTGAACATTGGATAGCCCGGGAAGAAACCCTAATTTTCCTATGAGATACTCAAAAGCATCTTTAGGTAGTGGCTTTGCAAAGATATTAGTCAATTGTTCCTTTGAATTCATATATTCCAATCTCACATTCTTCTCTTGAACTTGTTCTCTCAAGTAGTGATACTTGGTAGAAATGTGCTTGGTCTTTGAAATGCATAATCAGGTTCTTTGATATATTAATAGTACTTGCATTATCACAAAAAATAGTAATCAGATCTGTAATCTCTTCTTTCATACCTTCAAGTAATTGTTTAATCGATACTATATCTGCACAATTCATAGTAGTAGCAACATATTCAGCCTCAGTAGTAGACTGTGAAACACAACTTTGTTTCTTTCACATCCATGTAACCAATCTTTCACCTAGAAAGAATGCACCTCCACTAGTACTTTTTATGTCATCAAAATTTCTAGCCCAATCTACAATAGTATAGACTTGCAGATTAAAATTACCTCCTTTTTTGTACAATAAATCAAACTCTTATGTGCCTTTCAGATATCTCAAAATTATTTTTAATGTATACATATGTGTTTCCTTCAGATTAGAAGAAAATCTTGTAACAATTCCAACAATGTATGCTATATTAGGTCTACTGTGAAAAATATACTGCACTTTTCCAACCATAGATTGGTAAAGAGTATTATCAACCTCTTGTGTTTCATCCTCTTTAGAAAATTTACATCCAGTAATCATAGGTGTTCAAATAGGCTTAGAATCTTCCATACCAAAATTTTAAAAATCTCAAAGATATACTTGGCTTCTGTTATATAGATCCCTCCAATAACTTTCTATATCTATAGACCTAGAAAGAACTTAATCTCTCCAATCATTTCCATTTAAAACTCTTTTCTCATTTCATCAGAAAATCCTTTACATAAAGTGTCATTGCCTCCAAAAATAATATCATCAACAAAAATTTCAGCAATCAAAACTTTATTATCACGACCACATTTCAAGTAAACATTATTGTTATCACTTGTTCTTTGAAATCCTATTTTGACCATATAAGAGTGCAATCTCTCATACCATGCTTGGGGTTCTTGTTTCAAACCATATAAAGCTTTATTTAACGTACATACCTTGTTCTTGTTTGTGTTCTCAATAAATCCTTCAGGTTACTCAATATATACTTCTTCTTCAAGTATCCCATTAAGAAATGTAGACTTACCATCCATCCGATATACCTTGAATCCTTTGTAAGCATCATAGGCTAGAAGTATTCTAACTCCTTCCAATCTAGAAACAAGTGCAAAAGTATCTCCATAGTCAATTCCTTCTTCTGCATAACCTTTGCAAAACAATCTAGCTTTATTTATGATAACATCTCCATGCTCATTCACTTTGTTTCTGAAAATCCATTTAGTACCAATAACATTTTTTCTTTGGGCCTGGGTACTAATGTCTATGTCTTTCTTTTCTCAATTTGATCATACTCCTCGTTCATTTCTTTCATCCAATCTTCATTATCTAGTGCCTCTCTAACTTTCTTCACCTCAAATGTAGATATCAAACATGTATTTTATCTTACCTTGCTTCTGGTCATCACTCCAACATCCTTATTTCCAATAATCTTTCTTGGGGAATGGTTCCTTCTGACATACTTTTCCAAAATAAGCTTGGTAGCTCTCAGTTCTTCAATATCAACATTCGGTTGTGGAACTCCTTGTTCATCTTCCTACTTGGTAGGTGCTCTTAGTAAGGTATCAGAAACATCAGGTAGTACATATACAAAATTCTCATAATATTCTGGTTCTTTCTTACTATATTCATCATTCCTTTCTACAAATTAATCAATTCTTACATTTGCACTTTCCACCATTTTTTTAGTAACCTTGTTCAAACATTTGTAAGCTTTACTCCTTGTAAAATATCCTAACAATATCCCTTCTTCTCCTTTTGAATCAAACTTTCCTTCTCTATAATATTTCAGAATATAGCATTTTCTCCCAAAAAATTTAAAGTAACTAACATTAGGTTTGTGTTCATACCAAATTTCATAATGTGTCTTGTTGGTACCTTTCTTCATTTGTACTCAATTCAATGTATAAACAGCAGTACTCACAAATTCTCTCTAAAAGTTATGTGAAACTCCCTTTTCAATCATCAGTGTCCTAGCATAATAAAAATTAGATCTATTTCTTCTCTAAGAAATCCCATTCTATTGTGGTGTCCTCAGTGCTGACAACTATTTCTTAATTCCATTGTCATTACAAAACAATGTAAAATCATCAGAAGTAAACTCACCTCCTCTATTGTATCTCAAACATTTCAACTATCTTCCAGTTTATTTTTCAACTCAGGCCTTACACCACTTAAACATTTGAAATTCATCAAATTTTTATTTTAAAAACATTATAGACATTATTCTAAAATAATCATCCACAAATAAAATAAAATCTTTGTCTCCATAATAACTTTGAGTCCTCATGGGTCCACATAAATCAGTATATACCAAATCCAAAATTCCTTGTGTAACATAAGTCTTGATTGCAAAACTAGATTTAGTCATCTTACCCATCTGACATTCTCTACACGTAGCATTCTTAGGTTTTTCTAATCTCGGTAGTCCTCTTACTCTATTATTCTTACTCACTTTGATTAGGTTGTCAAAATTAACATGATAAAGCCTTTTGTGCCATAACCAAACATCTTCAACTTTAGTAAACAGGAAAATCTTCATAGAAGCATCAAGATAAAATAAATTACCTTTAGATTTTTCTCCAGTAGAAATCAAACTATCCTTCTCATCAAATACTTTCACCTTTGCATATTGAAACTCCAGTCGGTGACCTGTATTGTTTAGCTATGCAACACTCAACAGATTATACTTTAATCCTTCAACCCAATAAACATCATCACATCTTGTGTTATTCAGTAGATTATAGAACCTTTTCCTTTCACATGATATGGAGCATCATTACCAAATCCAACATAACCTCCATCATGGTTTTCCAAGGAAATAAACTTAAGTGTGTCACCAGTCATGTGATATGAACAACCACTATCTATAATCCATGTTTCATTCTTACTTACTTGTGATGTTAGGGCTCTAGGTTCTTCTGCATCAGAATCATATTTTATAGTAACATAAACAACTTTGTTTTCATCATCACTATCAAAAGAATCATCATCACTTACTCCTTCATTAGCAATATGACAAGATTTCTTACCTTTGTTTTTTTAGTCTCTGTATCTCTTGAACTTGTTTTCTCTTTTGTCCTTATCTCTGTTATCTCTCGTTTCCTCCTTATCTTTCTCAGGATAGTTTGATGCAAAGTGACCAATTTTATTACAATTAAAACATTTCAAGGCTAACTTACCTCGGTCACTTACCTCAATATTTTACTTTGCCTCTTTGTATCCTTCTAGCCAATAAAGATTCAAATTCTCTTTCATTCTAATCAGATTCAATAAATAAATCTTCAAGACCTTCAGTATAATTTCAAAATTTCTTGCTAGCACTTCTCAAATATCCATCTCTGGCAGAAGCTTCCTTAGCTTTTCCAATATTTAAAGTAGACATAAATGCAGATTCAATCTTTGAAGTAATAGGGAAACTATTGTCAAAATCATTTAACTCAAATGCAGTTAACTTACCAATAGTAGCATCCAGTTAAACATTCATCTGGGGTATAGATCTTAGATCTTGTAGAGAAGATACATGAATAGAATAACTTGGTAGCAGGGTTCTCAAAATATTGCTTGAAACATAATCTTATGTTATGATCCCACCAGCTCCTCTGATAGAATTAATGGTCTCCTTAAGTCTTGTACTGTATTGTATTATGTTCTCTCCTTCCTTCATCCTCATAGAGTAAAATTTTCCTCTCAAGATTTCTTCTTTAGCCTTATGAATAATTGATCTCCACCATAGGTCAAAATAAGCTTATCCCACATTTTTTTTGAAGTAGTGCAACCATGGAGTTCATCATATTCCTAGTCGGTAAGTGTAGAAGCAATCTCAATCATAACTTGTGTGTGTTCTTGTTTTTGTCTTTGCTCACTGATAGTCAAAGGTGCAGTAGTCAGTGCCACATATTCATTATCAAGAAAGTAAAGTTCATACTCTCCTACTCTAGATACATGCAACCTCATTCTACTTTTCCATGTACAGAAATGATCCCTATTCATCTTTAGTGCTTCCCTCTTATACATCTTTAGATCTTAACTCAAGTCATTTTAAAAGTTTATCACTTCATATTAACTTAGCTCTTACACAAATTGTTGGTCCCACTAAGAGGGGAAGTTAATTAGACAAATATAAATTCAAACACTTAAAACTAAAATCTCTGATTCACTCGGTAATACTGAATATGGTAAATAACCAATTCACCAAATATCTCACTAACTTAAGCAGCAATACATCTCAAATATGTAAATCAATCATTCAAACTTAGCAACGTTATATTAACTCAGTTAACATCATATTTAACTATGTTGACACCAAATTTAATGAGGAAACCCAATTTTGGAAAAACCTTTATGGGAATTGTAACCCAGAATAAAAATGTACCCTTCTAAACTATGCTTGGTTAAGAACTTATCCTGTTAAAGATTACAAAAAACATTTGCTAAATGTGACCCTATTAGGGGATTTACCTTATACCTGTTAAGATCTTCACCCTATTAGGAGTGGCCTTGTTAGAGGTATTTAAACACTCTTTTGGAATGTCACCTTAGTCTAGGTTTTACATATCGGATGTTTAAATCCACTCGGTTAAGATATTTCTATGTTACAAATATTAATAAGCAACAATATACTTTGATCTATAAATATAGCAACTACATCTTATTGTGTCAGATAATTTATTCTCAATTGAATAGTGATATCATATACTCCATTGATCTCTTTCTCAGACTGAAGATTCTTCAATCTTTGTTTCTCTATTCTGGTTGGTAAATGTTGTTCTTCAGCTTCTTCTTCTTCTTCTATGTTCAATTCGTCAGCAGTTGTATTCATAATTCTCTTTTTATTTCTCATTCTTTATATAGACATACTTTTTCCTCTTAATCTCATTAATTTGATTTTCCTTCATTTACGCTCATTTGTTTGATCATCTTCTTCATATTTCACAACTCAGTAAACCATTTCACTTTTACCTTGGAACTTGTACTTTTCTTGGAACTCTTCACAATTCAGTTTAACCACTTGATCTTCACCTTAGATATTCTTATTGATTTTTCCCATCTGTAGATCTCATAAAAAACATCATTTAATTCATTTCCTCATCCATCTCATCATTGCTTCACATTAAATTTGATCTTATCATCATTTACAATCAATATCATGTACTTGGTAAAACTTTCTTTTGCAACATGGTAACTGACTTCATTCATTGCTCAGTGTCTAGCTCATATTCAATGCTTGGTGCTTGACTTTCACTCAGTGTTTGGTAACTATAAATGACTCACATAAAATTCTACCAACTGACTCTATCTAGCTTGGTAAAGTAACTCTTTTAGTCATAACTTTAACTTTCTAAAGTTTCTGACTTGATCAATCAATTGTATCGATTTGATAGCATCAAATATATAATAGAAAACAAATATATCATCATTATACATCTTATGACTTCTTACGACCCCTTAGGACCACTAAGATGTATCCTTAGGGGCCCTAAATAATCATAAGGGGTCGTAGGACATAATAATAGGTCCTGAGACACCTTATGAACCCTTACTACTATCTAACATGTCCTAAGGGTTTGTAATGGGTCTTAAGAGGTCCTATGACACCATATGACCCCTTACGACCCATTAGGACCCTGAATATGTACTCCTAGGGGTCCCAATGTGTTGTAAGGGGTCTTAAGGGGTTGTAAGACACATTAATTGGTCCTAGGACACCTTATGACCCATTATGACCATATTAAGGGTCCCAAGGGGTTCTAAGGGGTCTTAAGGGGTCCTATGATACCTTATGGCCCTTTACAACCCCTTAAGACCCCTATGTTGGATTCCTAGGGGTCCTAATGGGTGGTAAGGGGTCTTAAGGGATCATAGAACACATTAATGGGTCCTAGGACACCTTATGACCCCTTAAAACCATCTTAAGGGTCCTAACATGTTTTAAGGGGTCTTATGCTACTTTATGACCCCTTAGTATTTCTAAGGTGTATTATTATGGGTGCTAAAGATTCATAATGGGTATTAAAGGGTCCTATGACACCTTATGACCCCTTATGACACATTAGGACCCCTAAGATGTATTCTTAAGGGTATTGAAGGGTTGTAAGGGGTCTTAAGATGTTTTAGGGGATTTTATGACCCCTTAAGACCGCTTAAGACCCCTTAGACCCCAAAAATGTATTCTTAGAGGTCCTAAAATTTTGTAAGGGGTCATAAGACACATTAATGGGTTATAGGACACTTTATGACCACCTACTACCATGTTATGGGTTCTAAGGGGTCTTGAGGGGTCCTTTGACACTATATGACCCCTTATGACCACTTAAGAACCCTAAGAGGAACTCTTAGGGGTGTTAATGGGTCGTAGGAAACATTAATATGTCCTAGGACAACTTATAACTACTTATGACCATCTTACAGGTCCCAATGGGTCGTAAGGGGTCTTAAGGAGTCACCTTATGACACCTTAGGACCCCTAAGATGTATCAAATTATCATAAGGGGTCTTAGGACATATTAATGGATCCTAAGACACCTTATCACCCCTTACAACCATCTTATAGGTCCTAAGGGGTCTAAAGGGGTCCTAGGAAACTTTATGACTCCTTAGGATCCCTTAGTACCACTAAGATGTATTCTTAGGGGTGCTAAAGGTTTGTAAGGGGTATTAAGGGCTCCATTGACACCTTATGACTGCTTACAACCCCTTAGGACCCCTAAGATGTATTCTTAGGGGTCCTCAATGGTCGTAAGGGTTTTTAAGGGGTCCAAGGACACTTTAATGGGTCTTAGGACACCTTATGACCCCTTACAACCATATTATGTATCCTAAGGGATCATAAGGTGTCTTAAGGGATCATATGACACCTTATGACCCCGTATGACCCCTAATATGTATTCTTAGGGATCCTAAGGAGTCATAAGGGTCTTAAGGGGTCATAGGAAAACTTATGACCCCTTACTACCCCTTAGGACCACAAAGATGTATTCTTAGGGGTTCTAAATGGTTTTAAGGGGTCTTAAGAGAATTAATGTAACTTAAGACCCCTTATGACCCATTAGGACCCCTATAATGTGTTCTTAGTAGTCTTAAAGGTTTCTAAGGGTCTTCAATATCAAAATTACTAGCAATCATGAGATAAGGGTCCTAAGGTGTCCTAATGGTTCATAATGTGTCATAATGGGTTGTAATGGGTCCTAAGGGGTCCTAGGACCACCTAAAACCCATTATGACCCCTTATGAGACATTAGGTCTCATGAGACATTATAACCCATTAGGACCCCTTAGAACACATTAACCATCATAGGACACACTAATGGATTATATGTGGTCCTAATGTATCACAAGGCATCATAATGGGTCATAGGTGGTCCTAGGACACCTTAGGACCCATTACGAAATTTCATGGTCTATTTTACTCCATGGTGCAAGGAATATTCTTGATTAACATGGGATTGCAGCTACATTTATTCAATATACTAATGTGTGGTAAGGGATCCTAATGGGTCCTAATGTTTCCTAGAGGGTTGTAATGGGTCCTAAGGGGTCCTAGGACCGCCTATGGCCCATTATGACCCCTTATGACACATAAAGACCCATCACGACACATTATAACCCATTAGGACCCTTTAGAACACATTAACCATCGTAGGACACACTAATGGGTTCTAAGTGGTCCTAATGTATCACAAGGGGTCATACTGGGTCATAGGAAGTCCTCGCACACCTTAGGATCCATTAATAAATTTTATGATCTATATTACTCAATGGTGCAAGGAATATTCTTGATGAACATTGGATTGTAACTACATCTATTCAATATACTAATGTGTGGTAAGGGATGCTAATGGGTCCTAAGGTGTCATAATGTGTCCTAATTGTTTGTAATGGGGTCTAAGGGGTCTTACAACCAACTAAGACCCATTATGACCCCTTATGAAAAATTAGGACCCATCAGGATACATTACAACCCATTAGGACCCCTTAGAACACATTAATCATTGTAGGACACACTAATGGGTTCTGAGTGGTCCTAATGTAACATAAGGAGTCATAGTAGGTCCTAACTAGTCCTAGGGCCCTTAAGACCCATTACAAATCCTTATGATGCATTAGGACCCATTAAGACACATTAGAACTCATGTTGAATAAACATTGTTCAGTTGAGAAGGTATTATAACGATCAACAAGAAAACTGGCCATTGAGAATCTAGTTACGAATTCTCGTAAGAGTGAAACTATTAAGGAATTGTATGATATATTACTCCATAGTGCAACGTATATTATTGATGAACATGGGATTGTAGCTACATCAATTCAATATACTAATGTGTGGTAAGGAGTCTTAATGGGTCCTAATGTGTCCTTATGGGTCGTAATGGGACCTAAGGGTTCCTAGGACTACCTACGATGCATTAGGAAATAGCAGGTGCACTGGGCATCGACTAGATGGAAATCAATCTTCTATATTATATGAATTCCCAAGGATTCAAAATTATGTAAGGGCTGTGCAATGCATTTGAGCCTAATTTGACACAATAATATCATTATCAAAGGTGTAACAAACTCTTATAATTTTGTAATACAAACCTCTCTCTCTCTCTCTCTCTCTCAAGCCTTTTCTTATTTTTACATTTCCCATATGCGCTATAGTATGTACTATAGCACATGTGCACTATGTAAAAAATAAATTTAAATAGTGTGTATGCATAATAGCACATACGCACTATTGGGCATACATACTTTTAAATGAATTGCAATCCACCAAGCCTAAGGCTTGGATTTTCCTTGGAGGTCTAATCAAAAGTCTTGGATGATTCAAACATGTCTGAGACATGTTTTCCAGCAAACATACAAAAAATTTACATATTTTTTGTGTGCTCCCCATCAGGTTTACTCGTGGTTCAATAATGATAAAATCAGAAGACATGATATTGTAGATCTCTTTGTTAGCTATCTAACCATATTATTTATTTTGAATTCTGATTATGTTAAGCTTTTCATCTATAATTTATTTTGAATGTATGTCTGGTTTTTGTCAAAAACCAACATGTAGTATTTTGGGCTTAAATTTTTGCTCGTTCGTCAAATTTTTCAACAAGTTACTACTTTAAAAAGTAGACTCCATTCTACACACTTAAAAAAATAATTTAACTTTTTATTAGTTTTCAATGATTTCTAGAGGGAGCACACACAAATTTCACATTTCCAGGATGTGTCAACTCAGAAAATTTGTAAAAAAATCATATATTCATTAAAATTTTAGTAGAAAAATCTCAGATAAACTATGTGGTGTTAGCTAACTTCTTACAAGAGCAATTAAAAAAATTCAAAAAAAGAGTTCAACATTTAAGAGGGAGCACACCAGACACTATGTTATGTTTTTTTACAAAAAAAGAGGACCACCTTTTGTCCTCCCCCTTTGTGAGGGCCTTAAACTCCACCATTTAAAAAAAATTAGTGGTTTAGAAACTAGATTCAGAGTACTACAACTCATGTTACTGTCGCATCTTAAAATGTTAACTCTAACTATCTTCAATTTCTCGTCGAAGTTCATAATTTTTTGAGTTCATTAAAAAAGGGGAGGCATCTTATACCCCCTTTTTGGTCCCCCATCTTTATGTACTTACCCTATATTATATATTATTAAATATAAATGTAAAATTTATATGTATAGTCTTATATATAGTGTTAATTTAAAATTAAATTTTATTATTTAAATATTTGAAGTATGTAATATAATAATTTATATTTTCAAATTTGTATAAATTAATTCTTCAATTATTTATTTAGATTTAAACTATATAATATAATTGTATTTCTGATTATATAAAATATTTTA
The DNA here is from genome assembly GCA_018584345.1 of Thuja plicata. Lineage (NCBI taxonomy): Eukaryota > Viridiplantae > Streptophyta > Pinopsida > Cupressales > Cupressaceae > Thuja > Thuja plicata. Next base: position 549,611 of record MU221390.1, read on the forward strand.
TATAATGTAAACGATTATATTATAGGTAGTTTTCCTTTAAATAAATCTTGGCGGCAGCCTCACCAATGAAGTGTTTCGATTGATACTCATATCTTGATTGATTACTCGAGGAAAAAAATAAAATGGTAAATTTAAACAATTTATTTGTTTTAATTAAATAAATAAAAATGATTAATAAATTGTATTATACATATTTTTTAATGAAATCAAATCAATATTCAAGAAATTTATAATATTTTAATGGTGAAAACTACATCTTTAATGTAGCTTATCATTTAATTTGGGTCAATATTTTAATGCATTTGTATAGTTATAGTTACAAAAAAGGCAATTCATGAGTAGACACTAAATTATAGTCTAATTGACTTATTTGTCTTATTTTGATGATTAGCCAATCTTTGTCCCTAATGCAATCTAATTAGACACAATTACAACTTGGTTATCTAACTATCTTTACATCCGTAAGTATGAAGTTGTCCTTGCAACCATGATCCTAATACAATTAAATATAAAAATATTAAAACCAAACACTTAGATAACCTATCCCATTTTGCACTTTGGTCTAGGGATAACTTTGCACAAATTTCTATTCCTTTTGCTAACACAATACACGCTACTGAATTTAGATTGGAGAGCATTCGAGCCGAAGAGAATTTTTAAATTTCAAGAGTTCCCCAGTCAGGCATGGTGGTTTGGTTGCGGGTTCTAGTTTTGGCGTAGGTTGGAGAATGTCACAGTGGACATGGTTTATCCTTTGGTTGTTTCTCCAGTACCTATTTTGGGTTTGGTGTTGCAGGTGTCAGATCCTGCTCTATGTGGTAAGGAGAATCTTTCCCCTTTCCAAGTTGTCACGCCTTGCTCATCACTTCTGCTGGGTGTACCCATGATATCTTTAAAGGGAGTGTTGTCATGACCTTCGATTATTGGCCCACTAACTGCCAGTGATAATGTCTTAGGGAATGGGCCTAGTCCTTCTATGGCTGAGAAGAAGGAAGAAATAGATATTTCCAAGGACCCACTAGTGGGGACCCAAGAAGGGACAAGCACTGATGGTATTGAGGTCAACCCCTCCACTACCAAAAAGTGGTCAGAAATTCTGGAAGCTAAATCAGCAAGAAAACCTTCTTCTCCTGTAGTGGCTGTTAAGGTGGGACTCCTTGTTGGTATAGTAGCTATTTTTGTTCCAGATACTCTGGTGGATCACTATGTTTTTGCTATGGAGCTCACTCTAGTTGGTAAGTTCCTGGGTCCTCGACCCAATATTGAATTAGCTAGATTTTTGTTAAGAAAAGATGGATTTTGAAGGGACGGGTGGACATTGCCGCTTTACCCAAAGGATTTTTGTCCTTCACCTTCTCTAATAAAGAAGATCTAGATTATGTTCAGTGTGGGGTCCTTGGATTTTTGGTAGAACGGTTGTGGCCTTCTGGAAATAAGCTCCAAACTTGGATTATTTTGAAAATTTCTTCAAGGCCACTCCGGTCTAGGTAAGATTTTCTGGCTTGCCTCTTGAATAATGGAATGAGAAATTATTTAATGGGTTGTCATCCAACTTTATATGGGAGCTTCTTACAATTAACACTATGATGGCATCCATGTCCCGCTTGGTTTTCACCAGGATTTGTGTCAATATTTTCCAGTTTGACAACCTTCTCTCGGTTATCAATATTAACTCTAAATTGGGTATTTGGAAGCAGGAAGTGGAATTTGAATCTCTTCCCTTTGCCTAATTTGTTTGTCATAAAATGGGACACTAGGCAGAGAATTGTTTGAAGAAAGTTAAAATGGACTCTAAGACACCAGATTCTGGCCATAAACCTCCAAAGGAGTCCAAACAAGTTTGGAAGGAGAAAAAACCTCTTGTTATGGCTGAAGGTGTTAGTGTCAACAAGGTTGATCCAATTCTGGAAGGAAGCCAAGGAGATATGGTAGATTCTAATGGTCAGCCTGACGTGGAAGATGGGGAATTTGTTGATTCCATTACCCATGTCTTAGACTCTTTGATGAAGGAGGTTCTTGTGGAGGTTGTCATTCCTATCCAGGCTTATGATATTAACCTCAAGGGTTTACATATCAATGTGGAAGGAGACTTGAATACTTCTCCATCAGAGACTGATGCGATGGGGGAGGACTCCTCGCCAATCAATCATGAAAATTAACAGGAGGAGAACTTCTCCTCTATTCCTGAAAACCATTCTCGGAGTGGAGATGAAGACCCTATTATTCATGATGGTCTAGATTTTTTGGACCTAAATGGAGCTTCCTAGACCACTCATATGGGGAAGAAACAAAAAAAATAGTAGAAAAGGCTTTCAACTCCTAGCTCTAAGGGAGTAGTTACCCATAGTAAAGAAGATGGGGGATCTAAGGTTCTAAGTTTGAAGGTGGGCGTTGGATATCTGAAAAAAAAACCCCAAGAAGAATCTCTAAAAAAGATATTAGAGAAAGAGAAAGCCAAAATGATATTGTGAATGGTAATAAGTTGACCATCCAGGAAGTCTGTACCTGGGTTAAGAAATGAAAGTTATTTCATGGAATATCAGGGGGTTGAATGCCTCCCATAAGAAGGATATGCTTAGGAACCTGGTTACATATCACAAACCTAATATCATTCTTTTTCAGGAGACCAAGATGGTGAAAGAAAAGGTGGAAAAAATTAGAATCTTCAAAAATGGTGTTGTTTCTAAATCTAGCTCTAATGGAGCCTCGGGTGGTATTATTGTCTTTTGGAACCAGAATAATATTAGAGGTGAATTTTTAAGTAATGACTTGAATTGTCTGAGCATTAAATTTCTCCACCTCAATTCTAATTTTGAATGGGTTACTACTAATACCTATGCTCCTAATTCCAAAGCTGGTAGGGCTAAGTATTGGAAGTTGGTTGAGAATAAAAGGCTTTCTTTCTGTGATTCTCCCTAGTTGGTTATGGGAGATTTCAAATTTCCTTTGAAATATAATGAGAAATTTGGAGGGGTTGATAGCCAGAGTCAACTAGAAGGTAGAGTTGAGCTTATGGATTGTGTTAATAGACAAGATCTCATTGATATTTATCTCTAGGGTGTTAATTACACTTTTTCTAATAGAAGATTTGGATTGGACCTTATTCAGGTCCATCTTGATCATGCTTTGATCTCTGGTAGTTGGTTCAACAACTTTTGTTGCTCGCTCTCCTCCCTCATGAAGGTTGGGTCCGATCACTTTCCTATCTCCTTTGTTGCTGATCTGATGAAGGTTAAGGGAAATCTCTAATTCAGATTTGAGAGAATGTAGATTGATCACCCAGAGATTGAGAAGAAAATTAGGGATTGGTGGAATGTTAACATTCAAGTTACTGCAATATTTAGGGTGTCTAAGAAAATCCAGCATATAAAATCAAATATTAAATCTTGGATTAAGCAAGTGTTTGATGACATCTTTAAAAGAAATCTTGATCTGAAAAAGGAGCTTGATTTTATTCAGGATGCTATCCAGAAGATAGGCATGTCTCAAGAACTTAAGGATAGGGAGGAGACTCTTTTGGCCAAAAATCATAATATCATATCTAAAGAGGAAGTGTACCAGCAACAAAGGTCAAGATCGCTATGGCTGAAAGATAGAGATAAGAACACCTGGTTCTTCCATATGTCTACTTCTAAACATAGAGCATCCTGTTAGTAATAACTGAGAGGGGGGGTGAGTCAGTGGCCTCAAAAACGTATCCTTAATCTAACCGCCAATAAAATAAACCTTGGATTATTATGTCCCTACAAGATGCATGCCATGAAATACTTATAACAATTAACTATCTATCGGTTTACCTTGTCTATCCTTATTCTCCTTGATTACCGATAAGTAGTATAACTATTTACCAAAATACAGTAAATATGCAAAGTATACTGATAAATCCAGAAATGGATATGTGAAATGTAAAATAGTAAAGTAATAAACCATACACACATAACACATGGATTTTAACATGGAACCCCTATTAAGGGAAAAAACCACTGGGACCAGTACCCCAAATTTTCACTCTTCAGATGTGAGCCCTATTAAGAGCCAACCCTGTTAAAGGTTACAAACACACTGTTAGGTGTGACCTTGTTAGAGGATTTTACACATATAGGTTGTCACTTAGTATCAAGCATCTAATGCTCCCATCCTTGAATCAGCCTCTCTCTCAGACCGCCAATAGGCATTGGGCATATCTAATGCTACTTTCATGAATCAACCTTTTTGGCACTCCTTGGGATGTACCTAATATATAGAAGACTATTAAGTTCTGCTTTGTTAAGAGACTTGATGCTTCAATGGTTAAACTAAAACAAAATGACCTGTTTCTAATGCAACTTGAATTGCAGATTTTCAGATCTATTTAATTACATAACCTCTCTAATCAATGTATCAATTCAATTATTTTGTGCTGCATACTTTCTTCTCTGTGATGTTGTGCTCATTGTTCATTTGTGTCTACAAAATTCCTTAGCTCTCCTTCAGCTTGATTCATCAGTAATGCATGAAGTTGTTCTTCATCAGTTTCTCTTCAGCATCCTCTTTCTATTCACTCCCCTTTATCCCCTTTTCATGTGATATGGAAATTAATTAAACTTGTCTCTTATATAGACATAATATTCATTAATTCTTGATTCTTTATTCTTGATTCTTGGCGTGAAAAACAATCCAACCAATATAATTTAAAGCATAACTCCTAATTTATCTCATAGTTATCTTTATGCCAACTATACAAATCTTCTTTAAATCAATCACTTAACTCTGGTCGAATAAAAAAAAGAAAACATCCAGTTAAGTCTATCTTTAGCTCTTGCCAGCTAGATATTTTTTCATATTATGAACCCTCTATTCCGTCGATTAAATCTTTAGTTAGTTGTTAGTTACAACTGTCAATTTTGTCGGCGTGACTTCCAGTTAGCTTTGGGATCTCCGTCTGTTAGGAAACTCTATTTTCAGCTCGTCGGGCATCCTGTGGTTTGCTTCGTCGGGCAACACTATCTTCTGCTCATTGGGTATCACTGTGACTTTTCTTCTTTTCCTTTACCGATGGTGTGCACTCCGTCAGTGCTATCTGTCACTTAGTGAATACTTGACTTTTATGCATTGCTAAAAGCATAACCTTTGGTCCATTGATTCTCTAAATTATTTGGCATTTTGTACATGACCGTACAGATGATATCAAGTTGCCATCAGTGACAATACAAACTATTAACTGATTTAATGCCTTGCATTATCTTCAATTTAACATTGTCAAACACTCAATCAGTTACATGTCATCAATCTCTCCCTTTGGCATTGATGGCAACAAACTTATATTATCATATAATACTATTTCTAATACAATATGAAATATAACTGTTGAGATTCATCAAACTACCAAACAGTTTGTTTTGATAACTGATAAAAATGTCTAACCGTTGGTAAGCTCTATTTTAGCTTAGATTTGATTCTTGCAACTCTCTATGTTTCTTGTTTTGATGTGTTGCATCCTTTCCTTGTGTCAATATCACTCCTTTGACTATTCTTTCTTTTGTGATGTCTTTTTGTCTTGTCAACAACTCTTCCTTTGTATTAAATCCTTCATACAAACTCTCTCCCTATGGATATGATCTCTCCCTATTGGAGTAATCTGATAATGGATAATCTTTCTTCTTTTTCTGAAGACTGTGATAATATGGACAAACTCTCTCCCTTTAACAGCAATGCCAAACAAATATCTTACAGATATCTAACATTAATGTCAAGTGATCTTTTCTCTCCATCCATAATATATTCCTTGAATTTCTCTTATCCATCAACAATACAACAATATGTTCTGCTATTCAGTTATGATATATACCTGTCTGTATATAGATGTAGCTTTAAAGTTCTTCTTTTTGCCTGCATCAACATGAATGATATTCTGATAATAAGTAGGCTAATGTAGCCTTCTATCATTTTACCAACTGTTAGATAAGGGTTTGACCCCTAGTCTCTTTCTCAAGTACTCAAACGTATCCTTGGGCAGTGGCTTGGTGAAGATATCGGCCAATTGTTCTTTTGATTGCACATACTCAAGTATCACCTCTTTCTCTAGAACTTGTTCTCTCAAGTAATGATACTTGATGGAAATGTGTTTAGTCTTTGCATGCATGACTAGATTCTTGGAAATGTTTATTGCACTGGTGTTATCACAATAGATAGTCACTGGTTCTAAGATCTTCATATGCATACCTTCCAGCAACTATTTGAGCCATGCAATATTTGAGCAATTTGCAGCAACAACAACATATTCTGCTTCTACGGTAGACTGTGAGATGCATTCCTGGTTCTTGCTAATCCATGTGACAAGTCTGTCACCCATAAAGAATGCTCCTCCAGTTGTGCTCTTCTGGTCATGAAGATTTCCAGCCCAATCAGCATCGGTAAACACATTTAGTTCAAATTTTCCTTCTTTTCTATACCATAAGCCAAATTCCTTAGTATTCTTTAGATATCTTAGGATTCATTTCATAGCACTCATATGTGATTCCCTAGGGTTAGCAAAAAATATAGCAACAATTCCCACTGCATGTGCAATATCTGGTCTACTGTGTACAACATACATGAGTTTTCCAATCATTGATCTATACAAAGTATGATTTACCTCTGTTGTCTTGTCTTCTTTTGTCAACTTACATCCAGTAGCCATTGGTGTTCCAACTAGTTTGTATTCTTCCATCTTGAATATTTTCAGGACCTCTTTGATGTACTTGGACAATGTAATGAAAATACCTTCTCCTTGTTGCATGATCTGGAGACCAAGAAAGAACTTGATCTCTCCAAACATAGACATCTCAAACTCTTTGCTCATCTCTCTAGCAAATGATTTACATAGCATATCATTGCCTCCAAATATGATGTCATCAACAAATATTTCAGCAATCAGGGTGTTAGCATCAGTATCTTCTTTTAAATAAAGATTACTGTCTTCACTAGTCCTTACAAATCCAATACTTAGTAGATAGGAATGAATTCATTCATACCAGGCTCTTGGAGCTTGTTTCAATCCATACAAGGCTTTTTGAAGTCTACATACCATGTCCTTCTCATATAGATCAACAAACCCTTCTGGTTGTTCAATGTATACCTCTTCTTCATGTATTCCATTTAGGAATGCTGACTTAACATCCATTTGGTATATCTTGAATCCTTTGAATGCAGCATAAGCAAGTAATATTCTTACTCCTATCCTAGAAATGGATGCAAAGGTCTCTCCATAGTCTATACATTCCTCTTGTGCATACCCTTTTCATACAAGTCTTGCTTTGTTCCTTGTGACTTCTCCATTCTCGTTCATCTTATTCCTGAATATCCATTTTGTATCGATGACATTCTTGTCATCTGGTCTTTGCACAAGTGACCATGTTTTGTTCTTCTAAATCTTCTCAATCTCATCATTCATAGCACTTATCCATTCCTCATTATCTAGTGCAGCATTGACAGATTTTGGCTCAAACTCACAAATTAAACAATTTGTGTTTAAAGACTTACTTCTTGTTCTTGTACCAGCTTTCTTATCTCCTATGATCTGAACCTCTGGATGCTTCCTTCTTACATATCTTGAAAGTATAGGTATATTTCTTTGTCTATCAGCTTGATCATTATTTTAATCTTCATTTTGTTCTTCATCACCTTTCACATTATCTTGATCATTATCCTGACCGTTGGTATTTACAGCCTGATGCTCAGGAGCAATGATTTGTAGCTTAGGGGGTCTACATTGTTGGTAGGGTAGAGTGTCAGGTTCCTCATTGTAAGTGAACTTATTGTAGTCCTCTAGTTATTTAGTGCTTTCCTGTTCATTCTTCTCTGCAAATTCATCTATCTTTACATTTGCACTTTCAATAATTTTGTTAGAGACTTTGTTTAGACATTTGTAAGCCTTGCTCTTGGTATAATACCCTATAAAAATTCCTTCATCACTCTTGGAGTCAATTTTTCCATTTCTATCATCTTTTAAGATATAAAATTGACTGCCAAAAATTTTGAAATAACTCACATTGGGTGTGTATCCATACCATAGCTTATAAGGTGTCTTCTTGGTGTCTTTCTTTAGTTGTACTCTGTTTAGTGTGTAAATAGAAGTATTGACAGCTTCCCTTCAAAATATTTGGGTGATGTCTTTCTCTATCATCAGTGTTCTTGCACAATCAACTATTGATCTGTTCCTTCTCTTAGCAATCCCATTTTTTTGTGGTGTTCTTGGTGCAAAAACCTGTCTTTTTATACCATGCTCATTAAAAAAGTTAGTGAATTCATCCGATATAAAATCACCTCCTCTATCTAATCTCAAACATTTTAGATCCTTACCACTTTGTTTGTCTACCAAAGCCTTATACCATTTAAACATCTTAAATGCTTGTGATTTATCTTTTAGAAACATAACTGCCATCATTCTAGAGTAATCACCAACAAAGAGAATAAAATATATATCTCCATAATAACTCTTTGTCCTCATGGGTCCACATAAATCAGTATGGAGTAATTCTAGAATTGCATCACATGTATGGGTCTTGCTTTTGAAACTAGACTTTGTCATTTTACCTTTTTGATAGTTTTTACACATGATGTTGTCGGGCTTGGTCATTGTTGATAAGCCTCTGACATTTCTCTTTTTGCTAATTTTTATCATGTTGTCAAAGGTCACATGACACAGTATTTTGTGCCACAACCATATGTCTTTGTTTGTAGCAATCAAACAAGTGGAGTCAGTATCATTGAGATAGAATAAGTTGCCTTTTGTTTGCTCACTGGTACCAATCAGATTTCTAGATTTGTTGAAGATCTTTGCCTTCTTATTTTCAAAGGCTACTTTGTGACCTAAATTATTTAACTGAGAAACACTCAATATATTATAATTCAATCCATTTACCCAATAAGAATTTTCACATTTTATCTGGTTATTCAACATTATTGTTCCTCTACCTTAACCTAGACAAGGTGTGTCATTTCCCATTCTTACTTATCCACCCTTGTAGTATTCAAAAGTCTCAAACTTTTGCTTATCACCAGTCATATGATGAGTGCAACCACTATCTATGATTGAAACATCATTTTTGCTAATTTTAGATATGAGAGTTGTTTCTATATACCTTTCTTCATCACCATCTGAATCATCCTTTACAGCCACAAACACCATCTCAATGTCTTCATCAGATTCGGTGTTAGTATCATCATCCTTGCATTTATCTAGGTAGCTAACCTTCTTTCCTTTGTCCTTATAGTCTCGGGTATCTCTTCTTTCTCATTTTCAATAGCTTCTGTAATCACCTCTGTCAATCTTCTTCTCAAAAGATATGTCATTACTTCTATCATCTTTTCTTCTGTTAGTACATCTTGCAGCAAAGTGTCTAATCTCTTTACAATTAAAAAAAACAAGTGGTAATTTACCTTTGTATTTACCTTTGCCTCTCTGCATTCTTCTGGCCATAAGTGCTTCTATTTCATCAAGATAGTCTTCTTCACTTTCACTATCACTATCTTTTCTCATAATGTTTTTGTGACTTGATATACTTATTCTCATAGAATTTTTAAATGCAGACTCTATGTTTGGTAAGACACTATCAAAGTTATACATCTCAAATTAAATCATTCTTCCAATTAAACTATCTCAAGTAACATTTCTATTTTCTACTTCTCTCATTTCTTGAATGGCAGATACTCTAATAGCATAAGTAGGCAGTAAGGTTCTTATAATTTTACTTACCACTATATCTTCTTCTAGTACACCTCTAACTCCTAGAATAGCATTGACTACCTCTTTAATTCTCATGTTGTACTGAGTGATTTTTTCTCCTTTCATTTTGAGATCATCAAAATTTCCTCTAAGGCCTTCTTCCTTGGCTCTCAAAACATTTTTGTCACCAACATGTACAAGCTTCAATTTGTCCCACATCTTCTTTGTAGTTTTGCATTCTTTGACATCTTCAAATTCAGCATCGGAGAGTGAGGAAGCAAACTCTATCATCATGCCATTATGTTCATACTTCTCTCTCATTTGTTCAATTGTTGGTGCTTCTATGGGCAACACATATTCAGTTTCAAGGAATTGAGTAACATCATTACCAATACCTGATAAGTGGAGTCTTATCCTACTTTTCCATGAAGTAAAATTATCTTTGTTCAATTTGGGCACATCTCGTATGTTCATCTTGTGATCTTTGACTTAGGTCTTGAAACCTTCCTTCTAAGCACACAAGCTCTGATACCAATTGTTAGTAATAACTGAGAGGGGGGTGAATTAGTGGCCTCAAAAACTTATCCTTAATCAAACCACCAATCAAATAAACCTTAGATTATTATGTCCCTACAAGATGCATGTCATGAAATACTTATAATAATTAACTATCTGTTGATTTATCTTGTTTGTCCTTATTCTCCTTGATTACCGATAATCAGTATAACTATTTACCGAAATATAGTAAATATGCTGAGTATACTGATAAATCCAAAAATGCATATGTGAAATGTAAAATAGTAAAGTAATAAACCATACACACATAACACATGGATTTTAACGTGGAAACCCTATTAAGGGAAAAAACCACTAGGACCGGTACCCCAAATTTTCACTATTCTAAATTGAGCCTTGTTAAGAGCTAACCCTGTTAAAGGTTACAAACACACTGTTAGGTGTGACCTTGTTAGAGGATTTTACACATATATAGGTTGTCACTTAGTATCGGGCATCTATTGTTGCCATCCTTGAATCAACCTCTCTCTTAGACCATCAATAGGCATTTGGTATATCCAATGCTACTTTCATGAATCAAACTTTTTGGCACTCCTTGGGATGTACCTCAATATATAGAAGGCTGTTAAGTCCTTCTCTATTAAGAGACTTGATGCTCCAATGGTTAAACTGAAACAAAATGACATGTTTCTAATGCAACTTGAATTGTAGATTTTCAGATATATTTAAATACATTACCTCTCTAATCAATGTATCAATTCAATTCTTTTGTGCTCCATACTTTCTACTCTATGATGTTGTGCTCACTATTCATCGGTGTCAGCAAAATTCCTTAGGTATCCTTCAGCTTTATTGATCAGTACTGCATGAAGTTGTTCTTCATCAGTTTCTCTTCAGCATCCTCTTTCTATTCACTATCCCTTTATCCCCTTTTCATGTGATATGAAAATGAATTAAACTTTTCTTGTATATAGACATAATATTCATTGATTCTTGATTCTTGTTTCTTGATTCTTGGTGTGAAAAAAAATCCATCCAATCTAATTTAAAGCATAACTCTTGATTTATCTCATAGTTATCTTTATGCCAACTGTACAAATCTTCTTTAAATAAATCACTTAACTCTAGTCAAATAAAACAAAGAAAACAACTAGTTAAGTCTATCTTTAGCTCTTGCCAGCTAGATATTTTGTTGTTTTCTGAACTCTTTGTTCCGTCGGTTAACTATTCAATTAGTCGTTGGTTACAACTGTCAATTTTGTTGGTGTGACTTCCAGTTAGCTTCAGGATCTCCATCCGTTGGGCAACTCTATTTTCAGCTCGTCGGGCATCCTGTGGTTTGCTTCGTCGGGCAACACTGTCTTTTGCTTGTCGGGTATCACTGTGAATTTTCTTCTTTTCCTTTACTGATGGTGTGCACTCCATCTATGCTATCTATCACTTAGTGAATACTTGACTTTTATCCATTTCTCAAAGCATAACCTTTGTTCCATTGATTCTCTAAAGTCTTTGGCATTTTTTACATGACTGTACAGATAATATCAAATTGACATCAATGACAATACAAACCATTAACTGATTTAATGCCTTGCATTATCTTCAACTTAACATTGTCAAACACTCAATCAGCTACATTTCATCACATCCAACATAATTTCTAAACTTAGATTGGATTCTGGTGTGGTAAGTAACGATAAGGACATTACTTTGGCTATGGTTGATTTTTTTTCTTCCCTTTTATCTAAAGATAACTCACTTTCCCTGGAAAACCAAGCCTTGCTTCTTGATTCTATTCCCTCCATTCTAGATGATGTCACTAATAAGAAGCTAACTGGTATCTAAAAGGAAACTAAGTGTGCAGAAAATAGTTCCCTATGCTAAGCTCCCCAGAAGAGGATCTTGCAAATTCAGATTTAACCCTTATCAATTACAGAATGATAATACAATAACATGCATATATATAAAAATGAGAATGACACAATAATTTACCCTGGGGAAAAAGTTTCAGTAAAAAACCCTAGCACTCCAAAACCTGCACAATGTATTAATCAAAACTATTGTTGTTTCCAATACACTTGCAATGCAAGTTCTTTCAGGAGATAATCAACACTTGAAGACAAATCTGATAGCATAACAACATTCCAATAATACACTAACTTCTCTCTGTAATTTGCAACCCAGAAATGCTTATATCATACGCTTCCCTTTTTAGGGCAACTTCAAAAGATAACCGTATTAGGGTTTTACCATTCTCCAAAAAAATAGGAACCCCGTGCATTGCAGAAGAGTGTACAATACTCAACATAATCAGTTGCCACATGTCTTTCATGTCTTCACCTGTCCTCGAATCTTTCACAAATAGCTCTTACAAATATTAATGACCATCACAGGAATCTGTCATAACCATTTCAATCATGATTACCTTACACATTTTCCAAAGTATGGACATTTGGCAAATAACCTCTATTCAACTAGACCAAGTTTGATCATCCTTGCCATCTTCCAAGTGGAGTGAAAATACAACATGTCCACTCAACTAAATGACAGAACAGATATCAAACTTAAATAAATTATTTGCAAACAATTAAATACAAAACAAATAATATCAAATGTAAGGAAATATACAAGGTTGAGACACCTTATTCCTAACAGTATCCCCTCCTCAGAGGAAATCAAGATTTTTGTTTTCTCTTTTGAGGGTGATAAGTCCCCAGGCCCAGACGGGTTTCTTTTGTTTTTTTTTTAGAAATTTTGGCACATCATGGGCTGGGATATCTGCAATGTTGTTAAAGAATTCTTTGGGTCAAGAACTATTATTAAGGAAATTAATGCTACTTTCATTTCCTTGATTCCTGAAAAACTTGGTGTTGATTCTATGGATTCCTTTAGAGAGATCAACTTATGTAATTCGGTGTACAAAATATTTTCCAAGTTTCTCACTCTTAGACTACTGGCTATCCTCACCAATATCATCTCCCCCCAGCAGAGTGATTTTGTTCCTGGCGGGAAAATTCTTGATTCCATTATGAAGGTGCATGAGGTCATTCATTCTACCCACTCCTTTAACAACTATGGTTTCTTGTTGAAACTCGATCTCTCGATGGCTTAGGACCAGGTGGATTGGGAGTTTTTGATCAAGATTCGTCGATCCTTTGGTTTCTATGATAAATTATTGTAGCTGGTTTTCCAGCTCATTAGTACCTCTATGGCTAAAGTTATTGTGAATGGCTCTTCTTCCTGATTCTTCAGTCCTTCTAGGGGTCTCCGTCAAGGTAATCCCTTATCCCTTATTCTCTTCGTCATTATAGCGGAGGGTATTGGTTTCTATTTTCAGAGACTAGTGACTGATGGATCTTAAAAAGGCCCCATTCCTTCCTCTGCTTCAGGCCATGCTCCCATGAGCAAGTTGTGGATGACATAGTTATTATGGAGTCTCCTACCATCTAGGAGGCTAGAATGATTAAACAAGAAATTTATCTTTATTCTAAGGCTACTAGTCAAATTTGGAATAAGAGCTCTCTATTTTTTATTAACACGTCAGAGGAAAGACAACATAGAATTTCCAGAATTATTGGGTGTGAAATTGGTGATTTGCCTGCTACCTACCTTGGTCTTCCTTTGGGATTGAAACCTCCTGATTTTCTTTAAATAGGGGTGGAAGAAAGAAAGAGAATGGCTCTAGTTTCCTAGGACAAGTTTTTCACTCCAAAGAAGTGGGGAGGCTTGGGAATCCGCTCTTTAAGAGTTACAGATGAGGCTCTCCTGGCTAATAAAATTTGGAGATTCTTTGGCGAGAAAAAAGAGTGGAATGATATTATTCACAATAAATATCTCTCCTCCTACCCTCATATATCAGATTTTATGTTGTCTGATGTGAAGGTGCAGGGCTCTTTTATTTAGAATAGTATCCAGCAAGCTAAGGAAACAACGTTCAAGGGTGCTAAGTGGTTTTTGGGTATTGGCAGGAGAATCAAAATCTTGGAAGATTTTTGGCTTAAATATTATCCTCTGAATTATATTCCTACCCTCCAGCCTTTTTTTGATATCTTCTTACAGAGATTCGTTCTGTGAGTTAAATATTACTAGGGGCGCAAGTCTTGGGTTGATCTTTATGTTGTTGATTTTTTGCTTAAGCCTTTGATGCTGGATCTGAATGTTTGGAAAGTGGATTCTACTAGGGAGGAAAATATAATATGGGGGATGCTCCCTTTTGGAGTCTTTTTTGTTGCTTCTACCTCTGAGATTTTGTTGAAGCTGTCGGATCCTCCTCCCTTTTGGGCCCAAGTTTGGGATAAATAGTTAATTCCTAGAATTAACATTTTCTATTGGCTGGTTTTATAGAATAAGATTATTACTATTGATAATCTCAAAAAGAGAGGCATGATTGTGCCTAATATATTTTTTCTGTGTAAGAATGTTGAGGAGTCAGTTTACCATATGGCTATCAACTTTCGGTACTCCTGGGAAGTTTGGTGCCTCAATTTTCAATGCTAGAAGATACGTTGGGTGTTCCCAGATAATTTGGAGGATTTCTTTACTCAATGGAGAAATATTGAGGTTCCTATGGATAGGTTGTTGTGGAACATAATTTCTCCTCATGTTAGCTAGAAACTATGGAGAGAACGCAATGATAGAGTGTTTAGAGACACTGCCCTTCCTCTGATGGTGATTACTAAAAAGCTTAAGAGAAGCATTAAGGAGAACTATAATATCATGAATGGAGCTAAGATAGATTTTTTTGCTGGAGTTAATACTAATGGCACCAAAGTTAAATCTTCTTCTTAGCGGGAGAATGCCATATGGATTTCCTCCCCTCCTAGCTGGATCAAATCCAATTTTGATAGTGCGGTGAAGGGTAATCTGGGGCCGGCCGAATGTGGTCATATTATTCGGGATGAAATGACCAATTTTCTTGTTTCTGTAGCATTCCCTATTGGCATCCAGACCAATCATGTGGTGGAGGCTATGTCTCTCCTTGAAATTTTAAAAATTATAAAAGAGGACATGCCTTCGAACGTGTGGATTGAAGGTGACTCTATGAAAATTTTAAACTGCATTAAAAGGATGACTAAGCCATCAAGGTCTATTAAGGCTATTATTGAAGAGGCTTGGATAATCATTAATTCCTTCAAGCATATCATTATTTCTCATAACTTTAGGGAGGCTAATTGTACTTTGGATGCGTTGGTCAAAATCGTAGTCAAGGCCGAGGACATCATGACTTGGCATGGTGGAAGTGATTTGACCATCAATTTGAAGGCCAAGTTGGCATTTGATATGACTCACAGAAAAAGAGCAGATTTGGAATATCTTAAAAAGCTTTAATGAAAAGATGCAAGTTAATTAAAGTATTTATAAGGGTTACAAAAATCCTTGTCTTTCCCAAGGTTGCTAAGTGCAGACACATGTATATTTGCATTGAGATCAATTTGAACTCTACCATTTTGTCCTATCTTTGTATTGTTTCTGCCATTTCTGTTGAGAGTTTTTTCTCTGAGGATAGCATGGGTGGAGGGCTTAACCATAGGGAGCCAAAGAAGTATAAAAAATGGAAGAAAAAGACTGAGGTCTGGGATAAGCTTAGGAAGGGTGGGCTCATTACATACATGTAGCACCTTCATGGGTTCAAAGATGAAGTCACAAAGGCTTTTGTTGAGAGTTGGAAGGATGGTACTATGAATATTAGGGGAATGGATGTAAAAATTACCAAAGATCTTATTGCGGAGGTATCTGGGTTGAATACCAAGGGCATGAAGTTTTATAGAGACAAAAAGACCTCCCAAAAGCCTATTCAGCACTTCCCTAAGGACAAGGTAGATGCCAAGAGCTTGGTGAAGGACTCTGGAGTCTGTTATGATGTGGACACTATCAAGGAGATCTGGGCGAAGGTGCTTATTGTTGTCATGGAGTATATCACCCTGGATGGTAGGTATAAAAGGGCTCACTCCTACCATTTTGTGATTTTTTTTTTCATTTTAGACATAAGGTTAGGGTTTCTTTCTTATTTGATCTATTGCAGTCCCTTCACCATAGCATAATTGATCATAGGAAGAAAGAGAGAAAGCTCATTCTGCATGAGGGTCTCATTTTTTTAATTGTTGAGCATGTTAAGAAAGTTGTTGCTAGTATCCCTCTTATCATTTCTCTTAGAGACTCTGGTTCTACTAAGGCTTTGGGTAAATGGATTTAGTAGGGTGAGAATAAAGTGGAGTTGACAGTGGGTAAAAAATTAAAATTTGATAAGAAGGATGGAATGAAAATAGACTATGAAGGTGAGAGTGTTGATGGTTATGCAGATATTGATTATGTCCCCCATACCCAGTCTGATGAGGAAAGCAAAGAGTCCCTGTCGGCTTTGGTGAGAGATTCTGGTGATGAAGAGGACAAGAATGTGTCTTCTCATGAAGCCAAGGAAAAAGGTGAACCCTGAAGATAAAGATTGGGATTTGGGTGTTTAGAAGGCTCTCATTTTGGTCAATCATGCTAGCTCTAAAGATCGTTATGTTCCTATATCGGAGAACCTTGAAGTGGTCATGGAGGTGCAGTCAGAGAGCAAGGTGGATAATGAGACTCTAGGTTTGGAGACTGTTGAGAAGGGTAATTTCCTTTCTAGCTCTTGAAATATTCCCTTTGCGAGAATAGTTGACATGCAGGAATGTAATGTTCAACTCCTTCAAGAGTAAATGGATGATAAGATTGATCCCCCTTTTAGTGTTCTCCAAACTGTGAAGGCAATGTTGATGTATTCATTCCACCTTATGAAATGGGTCTTCAAGGAAATAAAAATCCTCAATCGTAGTTTCTAATCCCTCTCTGCTAAATTTGATCTTCTTCAAGGGAATTTGGATACTGCGTCAGTGGGGATTGATGAACCAAAAGATAAAGAGGAGGAGAATAACATGAAGGATCTGCGAGATAGAATGGATATCCTTGAGAATACTCTGAAGAAGCACATGAAGGATAATAACCTTTTTATGGGTTCTGCAATAGATTTCTTCAACACCATCAAGTCAGAGCTAGATGTTGGGTCTTCGACTATGAAGATCAAGGATGAAAAATATGAAGAGGATGATGTTGGCCTGGGCAAGCGCACTCGATCTACTAAAAAGAAGAAAAATCAAGGCAGGATCTTGGAACTCTTAGACTTAATGATTCTCTCAAGAAGGTGTCTAAGGAAAAGATGGAGGTGGAGGGAACTCTTCTGGATTTTTCCTTAGGTCCTGTTGTTCCCCTACTTTCATGCTAGTTTTTTTTTTGGATTTTGGTTGCTGGGTGGTTTAGCTGGTTTCTAGTTTTTTATTTCTGGTTTTTTGTGTTGGTTCTAGGTTTTGCGGGCTAGTGTCCAGTCCTATTTTAGTTTAGTAACCTTAAATTCTATTCCTTTTTTGTAATTCTTGTAAGGGGTTTCGGGTCCCCCTAAAACCTATTTTTACTAGCGATCAAAAACTTTGCACAAATTTAAATTTAAATTTTATGTTAAATGTTAATGTATAAAAATCAGTGCATTCAATTTGTAACAAGCTAAATCCTTAGCAAGATTAATTTATAACCAATTGTTGAAGCAAGAATCATAAACCAGTATTTAAATGCAGGATAGTAACCATTTTTAAAAATATATATATAAAACAAATGTATAAATCTGAATGCTAAAACATAATTAAATTGCATTAAATTGAAATCATAAAATTTCTAAGAACAATCACAACATTAATTATCTTTTTCATCAACTTGATGTAAATTACAAAGTGAGGAAATATTCTTACTGAGTATAACTAGCAATGTGGAATCCATTTTTCCTTCTTTATGTTCCAAAATGCATCATGGGGGAGAAGGTATCACTAGGGAATTTTACCACCCAACCAAAAATCTATTACTAATCCTCCTTGCACACTTCCTACTCGAAGCGACTGAACCCTTCACAAGGGATGAAGACATGGTTATAAACAAGTCACTTCTAAACTAGTGTATGATCCTACATATCTCTCATTGGTCACACCCTATAGTTGTTTCTAACTTAGTATGATGCTTGATGAGGAATGTATCCAGACCAATACGAACTAACTAGCACTAGCATTTCTTAGAGTACCTTGGCCAAGGTTTTAAGTTGCAAGAACATACATGACATGCAATCTAGTTCTCACCCTATCTGACCCAGTTCCACTTCTTAACAAGATGTATGTTATCTAATTCATTCATAAAAGACTCTTGACTTAACTAGTCCTAGTCATTCTCTCTGGAAGCACAATATAGGAATAAGGTTCATAAACATTTGCTTAATTAATATCAGTAACATTGTCCCTTCATTTTGGCTATCATGTGAATAAGGGTAGTGGTTTAAATATCATATAATGAGACTTATAGGAAGGTAGGATTACTAGTTGTACCACCTGCACACTATCCTAGGATTTCATAGTTGTCAATTGTAACCAATGATATGTATCTATCAATTTGGGTTGATTAACCAACCAACTTTCTATTTAAAGTTCTATGATTAAAACAACATGAGTCTAGACTTCTACCACTATCTTCTCCTTGAAAAGGTAACACCACTTGGCTAGTATAGGGTTAATGACATCTCTAATACTTCTTTCTCTCATAAAAGTGCTACTATATCTTCACCTTTCATGCTTTCAAGTAAGTATCTTTTCAGCTTTATACACTTTAATTACTAGTCAAAGTAATTAAAGAGCAGCAGTTGTGCAATTTGTTATCCACCCCAAGATTATAATGTGATTTTTATACAACTTTTCCAAATTTAAAAACTATAAAAGTAACTTTCTTAACACATGAAATAATAGACTGGTTCATTCTCATAAGGGTGAGTAATGTGCTTCGTAAAGAAAGCTCAAGGCTAGTCTCTACGTATCTTACAATTTGAAGCTAATCTTAGGTTCCACTGAAGAATTGGTTATGCTAAGCATTTTTTTTCTTTCTCATATTATTTTTTATTAAGATGGTAGGGCAAGGGCTCTAAATTCATAAACATACAAACACATAATGTAATGCCCCACTAGGGAACCCTTAGGTCAAGGTCAACTATGCACTGACCAATTTTTTTTTGTTTGATATAGAGAATACATGGCATATCAAGTGCATAAGATAACCACAAACATAAGAATGATACTACATGCTAGAGATAACATGATGATCACAACATGATCATACTCAAGTGGAAGATTTAAAAACTCTTCCAAAGGTTCCCAATAAACCTATACTTGAATGTGAATGGAATAGGCATGATCATGATGACATGTAACTGATTGAATGTTTGATAATGTTAAGTTGAAGATAATGCAAGATATTAAATCAGTTAATGGTTTGTATTGTCATTGATGTCAACTTGATATCATCTGTACGGTCATGTATATAATGCCAAATATTTCAGAGAATCAATGGAACAAAGATTATGCTTTCAGCAATGCATAAAAGTCAAGTATTCACGAAAGTGACAGATAACACTAACGGAGTGCAAATCATTGGTAAAGGCAAAGACCCAAAGTCACAGTGATAACCGATGAGAAGAAGACTGTGTTTCCCGATGAAGAAAAATCACAGGATGCCTAACGAGCTGAAAATAGAATTGTCCAACGAGTAAAATCCAACGATGCCCAATGGACGGAGATCTCGAAGCTGAATGGAGTCACACCGATGGAACTGGCAGTTGTCACCGATGACTAACTACAGAGTTGACCGACAGAATAGAGAGTTCAGAAAATGACAAAATATCTAGCTAGCAAGAGCTAAAGATAGACTTAACTGGTTGTTTTTATTATTTTATTCGACCAAAGTCAAGTGATTGATTTAAATAAAATTTGTACAGTTGGAAAGAAGATAACTACGAGATAAATAAGGAGTTAAGCTTTAAATCAGATTGGCTGGATTGTTTTTCATGCCAAGAATCAAGAATCAAGAAACGGTGAACATCAAGTCTCTTAACAGAGTAGGACTTAACAGTCTTCTATATATTGAGGTACATCCCAAGGAGTGCCAAAAAGGTTGATTCATGAAAGTAGCATTAGATTTGCGTAAAGTCTATTGATAGTCTAAGAAGGAGGTTGATTCAAGGATGGTAGCAAATAGATGCTCGATACTAAGTGACAACCTATATGTATAAAATCCTCTAACAAAGTCACACCTAACACTGTGTTTGTAACCTTAAACAGGGTTGGCTCCTAACAGGGCTCACTTCAGAAGAGTGAATATTTAGGGTACCGGTCCCAGTGGTTTTTCCCTTAATAGGGTTTCCACGTTAAAATCCATGTGTTATGTGTGTGTGGTTTATTAATTTACCATTTTACATTTCACATATGCATTTTTGGATTGATTGGTATACTCTGCATATTTACTAAGTGTTGGTAAATAGTTTTTACTACTTATCGATAATCAAGGAGAATAAGGTCAGAAAAGGAAAACTGATAGACAGTTTAATCATTATTAGTATTTCATGGCATGCATCTTGTAGGGACTTAATAATCTGAGGTTTATTGATTGGTGATTAAGTTTAAGGATAAGTTTTTGAAGCCACTGATTCATCCCCCCCCCTCTCTCAGTTATTACTAAAAATTGGTATCAGAGCTTGTGTGCTTAGAAGGAAGGTTTCAAAACCTAAGTCAGGATCACAAGATGAATAGATGAGATGTGCCCAAGTTGAACAAAGACAACTTTGCTTCATGGAAAAGCAGGATAAGACTCTACTTATCAGGTATTGATAATGATGTTACTCAATTCATAGATACTGAATATGTGTTGCCTACAGGAGTATTGACAGTATATCAATTGAGAGAGAAGCATGAGCACAACTACATGGTTATAGAGATTTCTTCCTCACTCTTCGATACTGAATTTGAAGATGTCAAGGATTGCAAAACTGCAAAGAAAATGTGGGACAAACTGAAACTTGTACATGGAAGTGATACAAATGTTCTGAGAGCCAAGGCAGAAATCCTTAGAGGAAAATTTGATGATCCCAGAATGAAAGAAGGAGAAAATATCACACAGTACATCACAAGAATAAAATAAGTAGTCAATGCCATACGAGGTGTTGGAGGTACACTTGAAGAGGAGACAGTGGTAAGTAAAATCTTAAGAACCTTATAGCCTGTATATGCTATTAGAGTTTCTTCCATTCAAGAAATGAGAGTAGTAGAAAACAACATAGTTACTCTTGATAGTTTAATTGGTAGACTGATTTCATTTGAAATGAATAACTTTGACAATAGTGTC
>MU221390.1:579883-593272 GCA_018584345.1 Thuja plicata
CTAGAGATCCAGATCATAGGAGATAAGAAAGTTGGTACAAGAACAAGAAGTAAGTCTTTAACCTCAAATTGTTTAATTTGTGAGTTTGAGCCAAAATCTATCAATGCTGCACTAGATAATGAAGAATAGATAAGTGCTATGAATGATGAGATTGAGCAGATTGAGAAGAACAAAACATGGTCACTTGTACCAAGACCAGATAACAAGAATGTCATCGGTACAAAATGGATATTCAGGAATAAGCTAAACGAGAATAGACAAGTCACAAGGAACAAAGCAAAAGTAGTATGCAAGGGGTATGCACAAGAAGAAGGTATGGACTATGGAGAAACCTTTGCACCCATTTCTTGACTAGAAGGAGTAAGAAAACTACTTGCTTATGTTGCATACAAAGGATTCAAAGTATATCAAATGGATGTCAAGTCAGCATTCCTAAATGGAATAATTGAAGTAGAGGTATACATTGAGCAACCAGAAGGGTTTGTAGATCCAGACAAGAGGAACATGGTATGTAGACTTCACAAAGCCTTGTATGGATTAAAACAAGCTCCTAGAGCCTAGTATAAATGACTTCATTCCTATCTAATAAGTATTGGATTCATAAGGACTTGTAAAAACAGTAATCTTTATTTAAAAGAAGATACTGATGCTAACACTTTGATTGCTGAAATATTTGTTGATGACATCATATTTGGAGGCAATGATATGCTATGCAAATCATTTGTTTATGAGATGATAAAAGAATTCAAGATGTTTATGTTTGGAGAGATCAAGTTCTTTCTTGGTTTACAGATCATTCAACAAAGTGAAGGTATTTTCATTACACAGTCCAAATACATCAAAGAGGTCCTAAAAATATTCAAGATGGAAGATTCCAAACTAGTTGGAACACCGATGGCTACTAGATGTAAGGTAACAAAGGAAGACAAGACAACAGAGGTAAATTAGAATTTGTATAGATCAATGATTGGAAAACTCATGTATGTTGTATACACTAGACCAGATATTGCACATGCAGTAGGAATTGTTGCTATATTTTCTGCTAACCCCAGGGAATCACATATGACTGCTGTAAAAAGAATTTTAAGATATCTGAAGAATACTGAGGAATTTGGCTTATGGTATAAAAGAGAAGGCAAATTTGAACTTAAGGTGTTTACCGACGCTGATTGGGCTAGAAATGTTGATGACCGGAAGAGCACAACTAAAGGAGCATTCTTTATGGGTGACAGATTTGTCACATGGATTAGCAAAAAGAAAGGATGCATCTCTCAGTCTACTATAGAAGAAGAATATGTTTCTACTGCTACAAACTGCTCAAATATTGCATGGATCAAATAGTTTCTGGAAGGTATGCATATGAAGATCTCAGAACTAGTGATTATCTATTGTGATAACACCAGTGCAATAAACATTTCTAAGAATCCAGTCATGCATTCCAAGACTAAACACATTGAAATCAAGTATCATTATTTAAGAGAACAAGTTCAAGAAAAAGAGGTGATACTTGAGAATGCGCAATCAAAAGAACAATTAGCTGATATCTTCACCAAGCCACTGCCCAAGGATACGTTTGAGTACTTGAGAAAGAGACTAGGGGTCAAACCCTTGTCTACCAATCAAAAAAAGACTGGAGGCTACATCAACCTATATATTATCAGAATATCATTCATGTTGATCCAAGAAAGAAGATGAACTTCAAAGCTACATCTATGTACAGAAAGGTATATATCAGAACCAAGCATCAGAGCATATTGTTGTATTGCTAATGGATAAGAGAAATTCAAGGAATATATTATGGATAGAAGAAAATGATTATTTGACATGAATGTCAGATATTTGTAAAATACTTATTTGGCACTGTTGTCAAAGGGAGAGAAAGTTTCCATATTATCACAATCTTTAGAAAAAGAAGAAAAATTATCCATTATAAGATTACTCCAATAGGGAGAGATTATATCCATAGGGAGAGTTGCTGACAAGAGACAAAGACATCAAAGAACAAGAATAGTCAAAAGAGAGATATTGACACAAGGAAAGGATGCAACACATCAGAACAAGAAATACAGAGAACTGCAAGAATCAAATCTAAGCTAACACAGAGCTTACTGGTGGTCAAACATTTTTATCGGTTATTAGAAACAAAATGATTGGTAGTTTGATGAATCTCAACTATTGTATTTTATATTGTATTAGAGATAATATAGTATTTTTCCATCAATGCTAAAGGGAGAGATTGATGACATGTAACTGATTGAATGTTTGATAATGTTAAGTTGAAGATAATGCAAGACACTAAATCAGTTAATGGTTTGCATTATCATTGATGTCAACTTGATATCATCTATACGGTCATGTATATAATGCCAAAGACTTCAAAGAATCAATGGAACAAATATTATGCTTTTAGCAATACATAAAAGTCAAGTATTCACTAAAGTGATAGATAACACCGACGGAGTGCACACCATCGGTAAAGGCAAAGAACCAAAGTCATAGTGATACTCGATGAGTAGAAGACAGTGTTTCCCGATGAAGCAAAATTGCAGGATGCCCGACGAGCTAAAAATAGAATTGTCCAACGAGTAAAATCCAATGATGCTCGATAGATGGAGATCCCGAAGTGGACTGGAGTCACACCGACAAAACTGGTAGTTGTCACTGACGACTAACAGCAGAGTTGACCGACAGAATAGAGAGTTCAAAAAATGACAAAATATCTACCTCGCAAGAGCTAAAGATAGACTTAACTGGTTTTTTTCATTATTCTATTCAACCAGAGTCAAGTGATTGATTTAAAGAAGATTTGTATAGTTGGAAAGAATATAACTACGAGATAAATTAGGAGTTAATCTTTAAATCAGATTGGCTAGATTATTTTTCACGCCAAGAATCAAGAAACGGTGAACATCAAGTCTCTTAACAGAGCAGAACTTAATAGTCTTCTATATATTGAGGTACATCCCAAAGAGTGCCAAAAAGGTTGATTCATGAAAGTAGCATTAGATTTGCCTAAAGCCTATTGACAGTCTAAGAAGGAGGTTGATTCAAGGATGGTAGAAAATAGATGCCTAATACTAAGTGACAACCTCTATATATAAAATCCTCTAACAAGGTCACACCTAACAGTGTGTTTGTAACCTTTAATAGGGTTGGCTCTTAACAGGGCTCACTTCAGAAGAGTGAAAATTTGGGGTACCGGTCCCAGTGGGTTTTCCCTTAACAAAGTTTCCACGTTAAATTCCATGTGTTATGTGTATATGGTTTATTACTTTACTATTTTATATTTCACATATGCATTTCTAGATTGATCAGTATACTCTGCATATTTACTGAGTGTCGGTAAATAGTTATTACTTCTTATCGGCAATCAAGGAGAATAAGGTCAGAAAAGGAAAACCAATAGATAGTTTAATCATTATTAGTATTTCATGACATGCATCTTGTAGGGACTTAATAATCTGAGGTTTATTGATTGGTTGTTAAGTTTAAGGATAAGTTTTTGAAGCCACTGATTCACTCCCCCCTCAGTTATTACTAATAGATCGCCCTATCTTGTGAGAGTTCAAAAAACTTATATGCACTCTGAGTGGATCATGACCATACCATAGTCAACGGATGCCCATCGAGGGGACCACAACAACCTTGTGGCAATACAAAGTAAGAAGTTGACTTCGAGCAGAAAGGGAAAAACTTTAGCATTGAATACGAATTTGATATATTATGATTGAAATGGTCTCTACTAAAAAAAGGGTATCTGGGATGGTAATAAGATTTTAAGAAAAAGTATTGAAGTATCCACTGTCCCATAAACAAAAGAAGACCTATGGGAAATGAACTTTCCCAGAAATGATAGAAAATTGACTGAAAATGATCTTTCTTCCCAAAAATGACATTTTAATGACTGGAAACGATATTGTGACCCTAGAAATGACATTTTAATGACTTGAAATGAGAATCTATCCTCAGAAATGACATTTTAGTTGAAGAAGACAATCAGACCTCCTAGAGGCCATAACTTTTGCATCTAGCATCCAATTGACTCCATTTAAAATGCACTAGAAAGATCTTGAAGAGCTCTATAATAATATGATCCTAAGAAAAACCTATGACATTATCATTTTTGTTTATCAAGTGCATTTCAAAAGTAAGTGGTTGTTGTTGCCAAAATATGTAATAAAAGGATTCCTTAGTCCAATGAATGGATAGGCTTGCCAACACAAATTTACGACATGAAATGAAAGCTAGA
Organism: Thuja plicata; assembly: GCA_018584345.1. Classification (NCBI taxonomy): domain Eukaryota; kingdom Viridiplantae; phylum Streptophyta; class Pinopsida; order Cupressales; family Cupressaceae; genus Thuja; species Thuja plicata. The sequence continues at coordinate 584,133 of MU221390.1, forward strand.
TCCACTCCGAGGAGTACCAGATACACATACAATGAGGCATTACCCACTCTATTTCAATAAAAATTACAATAAGAAAAATAAACTAAGATCTAATAGATACATGAGCATAAGAATGTCACCTACATAAACATCAAATAATCTATTCTAAGTACATAACTTAAGAGCATATAAATGTGTACATCTCAAGTCAAATGAAATACCATATGGATCTCTCAAATCTTGATAATCCTCTGAGCTTGGAGGAAGTCCATCCCTATACATCGATCCCCAGTATTGGTATAGTAGTACAATGCCTCCCTACCATGTGGAACCCTCAAGCCCACCCCACCATGCTTGTGGAGATAGTATATCGACCACAAACATAAGGAAAACACTCAAGAAAGAGGTGGCTAACACACACACCAAGAAAACACATATAGAATACCCAACATGCAAACCAATGCAACACTCAAGCACATAATGCTAATGAACATGGAGAACACTCACAAGTGATCCAAATCCAAGGAGAATACAACAACACTCAAGGTACACAAGACCACTACTCAGTACTACAATGGCTTGATGTAGAGACTCGGGAGTGGGAGTGTCATCACATGGAACATGGTGACCAATGTGGCTTTAAGCCATCCTTATCTCTGATGACATTAATTTTCCATTAGTATGCAAACAACACTTTTAGTAAGCATACACTAAAAGATAGAACAAAGAGCAAACCAAAAATCAGATACCAAGAGAACATTGAAATGACTATGTACAAAGAGAACTGATGAGACAACTTTGTGTGTACACCGAAATTGAAAAATAGAAATATAAAGAGGAACCTGACAGAGGAACCCGACGTGCAGGATAAAGTGAAAACTGAGAGACAAATAAACTTCAAATTGAAGAGTGAGTTAAAGAGCAATTGAGAGAACAAAACCAAAAGATAGTCAAGAATAACTGACCGTAAGGAACCGAGAATCAGTTGCAGCCCACAAAAAGTGGATCTCACTTCCACGTTAGATAAAGAAATCTTATTCTATTTATAGGATCTTGATTTGTTTTTAAATCCATTTCTTTAGGGACAAGAAACATGAATGGAAGTGCTTTAATCAGTCTAACTGATTTTAAAATATATAGACTAGGAGATCAAGGTACAAGTTGTAAACTTGATCTTAGAGTTAACATTGTTTTTTGTGAAACTTGATGGTGTCAATCCATCTTATAAATAGATGATGCAATCTTTCATTATACAAGGATGTGAATATAGAGGAGAGGATTAATGAAGCCTATGAGCACATCTATGGATCAGATTGAAATTTTCAAGAACCAAAACAAAAAAAGGTGAATTTGGTTAGCAAGAACCAAGAACAGAGGTTATCGAGAATCAGAGGTATTACTCAATCACATTAGGTGATAATCTCATTCATGTAAACTTAAATGGATCTATATCAGCAATAGGATATTGCATTTACCAGGTTAATTTGTAATTTTCTATCATTCTAACAAGTGGAGCAAAGTGTAAAAATCCTTTCAAGGAAGGTGGATTTAACAGTCCAACTACAAATCTCTTAATTGAGTGCACACTTAACAGTATCGCTAAAGATCTTAACCGAGTAGACTTTAATAGGTCTCCATAGATACTCTTAACTAGGTAGATCATCAAAAGTGATCAAATTGTAATCCTTAACCAGCCCCTTCCAATCTGCAGATAGTGAATATTTTATGGGTGTCATCACAACCATAGTTTTTACTTCCTAACAAGAGTTTTTTGCGATATCATATCTTGTGTTATGTGTCAATTACTTTCATGAATATTTCTATTAATGTTCACATGTATGTTAATGTTATGAATTGATATAACTCACATCAAGATAGTATAGATCAGATTGAATGGATATACAATTGATTACAAAGGTTAATTGATTAAAGGATACAAAATTTTTGGAGGTATTGATTCACCCCTCCCCTCTTAGTACACACTTCCCATTAATTCCAAAAATTGGTATTAGAGATAAGTATCTACTTTGGATAAGCTTAAAGGCTTAAGAGAAAAGATCATACAATGGAGAAGTACATACTTGATAAGAATATTGAGATTAAGAAGCTAGAAATTCAGATGTTCTATGAACAGTATAAAGAAGCTAGAATCAACATGAGACAACTGTTAGATGAAAGAAAGATTATGGTGTCTCTTTGTAATGAGACAGGTTATCATGAGTAAGAGATACCAGATTTCTTTGAGTCTTTAGGATCAACTACAAGCAAAGAATCAGATACATCAGAAGGAAGCATCACGAGCCTAACTGAAATCAATAAACATCTAGCTGGACAAGTTAAATCTCTGCAAATTGGTCAAGAGACACAAATGGTAAGGATGATTGATGTCATGAACAATGCTAGACAATTTGAGCAAGAAAGAACACTAGCTATTGATGATAGAAGAAAGATTACAGAAAAGCTACAAGAAAAAAAGTCTGAAATACAAAGACTTGCAGAGCATCACCATGAGATTACAAATTAGATTATTCTTATGAGTCAAGAGGAAAATAGAATAAATGTTGAACTCATTGAAAGAATAGAAGGTATCAGTGAATTGAGGGATGAGAATGAAAATTTGAAACATGAAATAAGAATTCAACAGCAGGACAATGAAATTATCACGAAAGCTAAAGAAAGTAATAAAAGAATGGATGATTTTCATGAAGTACAACAAAGACTCAACAACAATACCGGTCTAGGTTTTACTGAGAATGGAGAATCGTTAAATCAAACTGATCCAAAGAATGTCTATATAAATTAAAGACCAAGAAAGCTTATGTGCAATCACTGTGGAAAGAAAGGCCATACATCAAATGTATGCAGAGGCAAAATGAAAGGTATTCCTAAATCTACATCTTCATTCATAGGATTTTGTTATAAATGTAACAAGAAAGGACATAAAGCATATGAATGTAAGTCTAAGATGAAACAACCAAAGAAGGAAACCTACATGGACAAATAATGTCCTACTTGCAAAATGAATGGGCACACAACTCTTGAATGCTAGAAAAAGAAAAGGCAAGCATGGAAGCCCAAAGGTCAATAAACTCCCTTTCAATCGAAGAGAGTCAGTAACTAGTATGTATGGGATTACAACACTTGGAAAAATTGTACAGTATGTGAAAGATATGGTCACATTGCTGCAAACTGTTTGAGATAGTGGACTAGAAAATCTAGAGGCTAGACTAACCCCATAATGGCATGCTTACACTATCACAAGGTTGGTCATCTCAAGAAAGACTACAGAGACCGAATGACAGAGACCAGGACAGATCCCAATGGAAACACCATTGAAGACATCCGGAGGGAAAGAGAGAAAATGTGGAGAAAAGCTTCACACAATGATGAAGCTTGACGGAGCAATGCAAATGGTGACACCCCATCCAATGGATCTGGTGACATCACTAGCCCACCTAAGCAAAACAAGTAAGTATAGAACTGCATTACCCAAGTTACTATTTTACATCAGTTTCATAATATATTGATTAAATGCCAAATTAGCATAAGAAAGATGCATCATGGTATTACTTGTTAAAATCTATGATAAATACGATATTGTGCATATATACCAAAATCTTTCGGTACACACTAAAAGCTGAGACTGCCTACACTTATCAAGAAGCATCTGTTAAAAGCAAATTTTCTAGTATAAACTGAGCCTTGTCGGTAATCGAGAAAAGTGAACAAGTGGTTTACAATACCGAAACCCCTCAGTAAAGGCAAGACGTGTAATGACCAACTGAAATGTCATGTCATCACCGAAGGAAAGTTGAAGTCTTAACCGATGAAATCCATCTTCACACACCAAGGAGTTGGTAAGCATTTATGACACACATTTAGGTCAAAATGGCTATAAAAAGGCAACTGGTCAGTCTCATTGTTCACCATGACCACAGGAGAGCGACGAAGAGCAAGTTTTGAGAAAAAAGAAACAAGATCACAGAGCAACCACAACTCGACCACCAGCACTCCATGCAAACTAGAAATCATTACAAGTATAAATAGTAAGTTCTACAGAACTAACAACTCTATTTTACGCATTTCATAGAAAGCCCTAAAATTGAAAAATGGCCTCGACATCAAGAACTATGAAATCAAAGAACACAAAGAAGGATGAGTTCAAGCTCATCAAGAATTTGGCATGTGAGGAACCAAACTACAAGATTCACCCTGAGGTTGCCTCACAACCCGATGATGCTGGAGCATTCTCACATAAACCAGCTAAGGTTTTGCTTGTGGAAGACGTATGATCATTTATACACTACAATATTGCACAGAGAGGAGATTTAGAGGTTGAAGAAGCTTATAAGAAGATATGTAATGAAGATGGAACACTAAAAGATGAACATAAGCATATAGAGGTAAAAGAGATCACCAATGCCCTAATGTTCCTGAAGGTCTTCAAAATTGAGTGGATTCGGTTAGTACTAAGCCGAAAGAACAATCATCAACATTGGTTGGATGAACCAAAGATGATAACCCGAGATGTTATCCATGCGATCACCAATTACCCTGTAACCAAGAAGGTAAAATCACTGAGGCATCCACCCAAGGTCGAGATTGAAAAGATGATAGGAGACAAATGGGATGACAGAGGATTGAAAGTTTCCACCATAACTGATGATGAGATGAAATTTGGTGCATGTGTTCTAGGTGAGAAATTCTTCCAAGCCAGCAGATTGAACAACATTGCATCCGGTGTAGTGGACACAACGTATAAGATTATGAAGAAAGGAACACAGTTGGACTTATCATAAATTCCACTGAATCAGTTAAAAGATAATCTAAAGACTATCAGGAATGCGAAGTCAAACACATGTAAATTTTGCTCACTCATAATGTGTATTTTCTTCTACTTTCAAGAAACATTCCCATCGGTAGGAGATGTGAAATGGGATAGCACAAAACCGGTCACCATGATAATCAGTGAACATATAGCCTCATTGGGAGAAAATTTTGAAACATTCATGGATGAATACTTTAATATATTCAAAGACCGAATGCAAAAAAGGGTAAGGATCCCAGAGCAACTCATTGAGAAGTATAAAGATGAAATATGTTTCATGGTTGATACAGATCATACTTATATCAAACCTATTGTACTGAGGATAGCATGGCTTCAACCATTAGAATATGAGATAAACATTGATCTTGCAAATAAAGCAATACATGCCTTGATAAATGAACCACTCGATAAGAAACAACCCAATTTTAGAACATTTGAAGAGGCCAAAACAAGAATAAAATCTAGCCTGGTTGTTAAGAAAATTGTCAAGAAACAGGACAAGATGGTAAAGAACCTCAAAAAGATATTGTTGGCAACAGAGGAAGAAACCGAGTAGGAAGAGGAAACTGAAAAGGTGGAAGAAACTAAAGAATAGATACCTATAAATGAAGATAAAGAAAAGGATGACTCTGAAGCCACAAAGTTAGATTCACCACCTCCTCCACCAACTAAGAAGCCAAGGACAACAACTACTTCTAGAAATAGAATCCAAACATCTAAGGATTCAACTCCTTCACCTTTGAAGAAAGGAAAGGGCAGAACATACAAGAGGAAAGATGCCACACCAAAGAGAGGGAAAAAAAAGAGGAAGGAAGCTCATCAGACCTGAGAAGATATTGAAGACACCAAGAAAGATGAAGCTATAGAGGCAGAAAATGTCAAGGTAAAAGCCCCAAAATCTATTGATGACATTTGTAAATCTATTACAAATTCAGGATCTATTAAAGATTCTAAGATTAGAAGATGCCCGAAACCAGATCCAAAAGATCAGAACAAAGTTGAAGACACCATCATAGTAAAAATGTACAAGTTCAAATATGTACCGATTTAGTTTGAAAGCAATAATGTACTGAGGGAACTATTAGACAGACTATACTCCAGATGGACATTTTCTTTGAAGAATGAAAAGTAAATAAGAGAAAGAATACTTGTTACTCTCATGCCTTCTGAATCCAAGAAGGTAGAAATAGATGACATGATGGAGAAACACAAAAAAGAGTTCTCACTGAAGTTGAGAGCATATAAATTTCTCGAAGGAAAGATTATAGACCTTGAACAAGATAGCAATAAGAAATGGTGTAAGATTCTAAACAGACCTACTGAGGAAGAAAGATCTGACAAAGACCTACAATAGAAAGATGTTGAAAAGGCAACTCAAGAACAGGTCTTAATAAAATATACAGAATATGACACATCTATTGAGTTAGACAAGGAAGAAGATGACACAACTGGCAACAGAAATGTAGATGTTGCAGATGAATCATGGCTAGACACCACAAATGACAACATTGTGGATATCAATATCATTGACATTACTGATGACCCAGCAAAGGAAGTTAATAAAAATGAAGATTTCAATGTTGCAAAGGACACAACCGATGAGAACGACACAATAGTTGATACTGCACAGGTGAACATACCAAGAAACATGCCAATATTGATACAAGCTATCAATATTCTACAAGAATCAGACAAGTCACCTGAAAAGGATACTCTCAAGGATGCAGGGGAAGAAGAAAATAAAGACAACACCGATGATCAGAAAGACTTCGGAGCCACTCAAAAAGTAACCAATACTGATAAGGTTATAGGAGATTCAAAACAAGAAGATGCAGACACAACAGAGAAGAATGCAGAAACAAAGAATGATGAAGCTAAGGACACTGATGAAGGAGATAAACCTAAAGATGGCACTCCTAAGGAAACTGAAAAAGGTGCTACCGACAATGTAAAGGTGAATATGGAGACATCTACAGATACCTGACAAGCTGAAACTGACACTCAGCAAAAAAAAGAAGCACAACATGTAACTTCATCAAGCACAACTGAGAAAGCCAAGAAATTGGCAATTGTGCTACATTCAAGTAATTCACAAAAGAAGAAGAAGAATAAGTTGGAAGTCACCTTGGATGAAATTATAGAAATACCAAAATGTGACCCAACTACACTTGATTTTGAAACATTACAAGAATACTGTAAAATTTTCCAAAGAAGGCATTACAGGAGAAGCTAAAGAAACAACACTAAGACTCCATGGTACTGGAAACAACTAGGGATATCTTGCACCAAATTGTACCTGATGTTGATATTGATTAGAACAAGCCAATTATTGATCAATTATTCACTCTCACCGAAGTAATAACAACTCAAACTATTGATGCAGAGAAGGTAATTGAGGAGAGAGAAGAGCAACGATACCAGTAGAAGCTCATTGAGAACATCGGCCAAGAAGTGACAGTCGACAAGGTAAAGCTATCAGAATTCATTACTGAATTAGATCCAATTATAACTGAAGCTATAACCTTGATTCAACAACTAAGCACATTAGACAAGTTTACTAAAGAGAATAGTGACAATATCGCAAAGTTAGATACAGATCTAGCTAACAGTGCTAATAGCTTAACCACCGATGGAGACAATGCAATTAAGTTGCATTATGAGAAGATCATTGAGATCAAAAGGTTAAGGTAGGAACTGTGGGAATTAGAGACACACTTTAGGGAAGAAGTCACTGAGCTCCAAGCTCAACTTCTACCAAATCTATCACTGCTCCAACAACACATCAGCTCAGCATGGCAACTGATAGTAACTCCTGAGATGTCTATAGCAGACAACATCTATGACATGCACTCCAAGATCATACTCGAGCACATGGCTCTGGAGAACTTAAAGGAACAATGGGAGAAAATGATGGAAGACATGAAGTCTTCACACTCCCATATTTTTGATAATCTCTAAGGTATAGACCTTTGCCCTTAATATCAAAAAAGGGGGAAAATGGTATGTGTGTATTCATTCATTTAGATGGGCAAATGGGAAATATGTAGATGTATATTCATATGGGGAAAATGATATGTATATGTATTTACAGAAGGAAAGATATCATATGTACAGATATACCAACATATACATAGGGGGAATCATTAAATGACTAAGGATTATATATGTTGTATATACTTAACATTTTGTTAGTATTTTGCACATATCATTTTTTGATATTAATGTCAAAGGGGGAGATTGATGACATCAATTTTCCATTAGTATGAAAACAACACTTTTGGTAAGCATACACTGAAAGAAAAAACAAAGAGCAAACCAAAAATTAGATACCAAGAGATCACCGAAATGACTAAGTACAAAGAGAACCGACGACACAACTTTGTGTGTACACCGAAATTGCAAAATAGAAAGATAAAGAGGAACCCGACAAAGGAACCTGGCATGCAGGAAAAAGTGAAAACTGAGAGATAGATAAAGTACAAACCAAAGATTCAGTTAAAGAACAACTGAGAGAACAAAACTAAAAGACAATCAAGCATAATCAACCATCAGGAACCAAGAATTAGTTGTAGCCCAAAAAAGTGGATCTGACTTCCATGTCAGATAAAGAAATCTTATTCTATTTATAGGATCTTGATTTGTTTTTAAATCCATGTCTTTAGGGACAAGAAACATGAATGTAAGTTCTTTAATCAATCTAACTGATTTTAAAACACATAGATTAGGAGATCAAGGTACAAGTTGTAAACCTGATCTTAGAGTTAACATTATTTTTTGTGAAACTTGATGATGCCAATCCATCTTATAAATAGATGATTCAATCATTAATTATGCAAGGATGTGAATATAGAGGAGAGGATGAATGAAGCCTACGAGTGTGAGTGTGATAATGGGTACCTGTTAGATGGACACAAACACTTCAATAGATCATTGTTTTAGAAACATGGGGTTAGTAAAAGCATAAAAAACACATAAAACCCTCTAAAGGCGACCTATTGCCTTCTAATCTAGGAAGAGTATGAACACCAACATATCAGCCCTCAAAATATGTTGATGGAACAGTGACCAATACAACCTAAATACGAAGGATTTGAATTAAAATGAGCTAAAATGGTGAAACAAGCATGCTTCTAAGCTATGAAAGATGAAATGAAACTAACAATTAATATTTGAAATGGAATAGCTTATGATCTAGCATAAAAATAGCAGCATAACAATGCAAAAATGATCTAAGAGGAAGGCTTATTTGCTCTCAAAATAGGCTTCTATTTATAGAAGAATGGGAGAGAGAGGGGGGGTACAAGGTTCATTTATGAGCTTGGAGGCCCAATAA
>MU221408.1:9049-19702 GCA_018584345.1 Thuja plicata
ATATATATATATATATATATATATATATATATATATATATCAAGATATAATTGTATTGGAATATGTACTTTTAGATTGAGGAGGACTAAGTGAACTATCGTATTGTTGTCATTGTCTTTGTGAAAATGAGTTAAACTTGTGTTATTGTGAGTTGGAATATTCAATTTCTTTAAGATATTCCACTGTGGGATCATATTTCAATCCATACTCTTGGTGATAGACAAATTTATTGTGCTATGATCATAGTTTGGTAAAACATATAAATAAAACTTAGAAGGAGATAAAAAAATTAATAAGTTGTGAATATTTCTCAAATATGCCATGAGCATGATCACAAGGCTATGGGTGACTTGGTAAGGTAGGTTTTTAAATGTAAAGGAATGTGGTGGTAGTTCTTGTATGATCATCAATCTCCTCTATATGAGGGAATGCTTGGTTCCAAGTTGTGGTGATATTCATCTAGGCACACCTGATGACATTCCCTACACTTAGCACTTTAGTATCTAGTTCTTGATATTTGAGTAGCACTAAAGTAATTTTTTTTGTTTCTTGATCCTATGATTACTTATTTTTCATATCATTCCTTGTATCAAATTTAGTGTTTCTGATTTATGGAGCCTTCATTTCATTTGTGATTCTCTTTAAGGATGCTTCCTCCTATTTGGTTTTATCTTATTATTGTTTCGGACAATAATCTTATTGATGATTACTCTATGATGAGGATATTACAATGTTACACAAGAATGAGAAGGTACTCTTGACGTGCAAAATTTTTATTGTTGACAAGTACCAAACAAGAACTTCACCTAGCTTCAAAGGTCTTAGTGTGTTGATATCGATGGTAGTGATTACAAGAGATTGTCATACTAGCAATTTATGTTTCCCAAACTATTTATCATTCGTAATTGGATGATAGTTTCATATTGCATACATTTTGTCTTTAATTACTCTCTATGTAATATTTGGTTACCCTCTTGCATAATTGTGAAATATTAGTGACAAGTGTTTGTGTAGAGTTGGTCATTTGTCAATTGTCCCTAGGGATTTAATTAAATTAATTGATATTTAAAAGATTTAAATGGAATTTATTATTTAATAGAAAATATGCTATATGAGTAGTCAATTTAATCTAAATTGAAAAAATTATTTATTGAAAGGATTTGGGGATTTTATTTATGTTCTATTACGAAATTCAGAACTCAAAGTTCATTCTTCACACTTGGTCGTGTTATCTTCATTTATCGCTCCCAAACCCTCTCTTGAAAACTCAATTTTCTTTGAATGGGAGATTGTTTGAACTTTGTTTTATGAGTGTTATTTCAAAGGATTTTGTGAGGTATTTACAACCAACTATCTAAATCTTGTTCTCTCCTACTGTGTCTTTGGAACTATCTACCAGTTTGAGGTTGTTTTCCAAACTTGAGGTAGGAATCTTGATAGCCTATTATTTTTTCTATTTTAAATTATTTCTGCTAATTTTTAAATAGATTGTGGGATAGATTTAAACATATTCCTCACTTATTGATTTTTATTTCATTTATTTTTGGTTTTCCATGTTTGTAAATTGAAAATGTTTTTGATTATGTAAAACAAATTTTACAGGGTGCCTGAAACCCAATTACAGAGTGAAAGATCGAAAAGTTTGCCCAGTATAAAAACAACTGTACCAAAAGATGAAACAGGCCAATGCTAGGGGGGGATAAAAAAACAAGAAAAATAGGAAAAAAGGAAAACAAAACTTAGGGACAACCAACAAAGATAGGGATAACAATCAGGAGATGTTCCCAAGCAGGCTTTCTGCTTTCGACTTGAGGATCTCCATCTTTGCCGTAGATTCCTATATCTTTTGGAGATCAGTTGGGATTCATACTCTTTCTTCTTCTTGGATATTTCTCTAGTCCTCTTTCCAAATCCCTCCTCAGACTTCTGCTCTTGTTCCGTACTATTTTTGGTAGCATCAATACCATCAATTTTTTCTTCCATTTTTTAAATTACAATCTTTATATGCTCATTGGAGGCTTCAGGATGTTGAATCTCTGCTCAGTAATTTTTTTAAGAGTCTCCTAAAACCTAATCAACTTTTCCTCCATCTTACTAACCCTGGTGTTGAGACTCTTATGGTCTTCTATAGTGCCATCACTGTTGGTGTTGTCTATCTCTTTTTCTATGTTCTTGAGTTCCACCACTTCATGATATAAAAACTTGATAGACCTATAGTTTCCCAGTATACTATTTCTAGCATTGTTGAGAAGGTCGAGCTCCATTTGCCTCTAATTATAACTCATAACCACCATAGTCGAGTCAATCAGCTCCTCTAGATTTATCCTACCATTCTCACCTTTGATAACCTTGGGATTAATGGCCTCCTTGATTATCCCCATTTTGGCGGTCTTAAGATCAAAGTTGTGCCAAACCGTCTTCCTCCCCTGCATAGAAATATAGCCATAGAAATCACTATCCTGCCCCTTCTCTTTCACCGAGATGTGGAGCTTAGAAAACTCAGGAGAAGGGTTTTCTTGGTTAGTACCTTCCTTCTCATCCTGAATATTTACCTTATCCTTATCACTAGAGCCGGGGGTATTTCTATAAACCTAGTCCTCAGGAGTTTTCCTGCTAGTGTTATCTTCCCTGTTCTTGCTCTTTTTGTTTTGGTACTTAAGAATGGCAGTCTCCATTTTCTTTTTTCCTTTTCCCCTAGAAATATATTCTTCATAGTCAGTTTTCATTCCTTCTTCATTATTTTTATACTCCTCCTTCGAGGAGATCACAGTAGTGGTATGTCTCTTGGATGGGGTCAAAACTTTTTCTTTTTTGGTTATATTAGTACTGTCTGCTCGCTTCTTAGAGGAGTATCCCAAAGTCTACATCTTAATTTCAAATCTTCCTAGTCCTCAGAGTGTAAACCCTCACCTATCTTCAGCCTCCAAGGGGACATAATCAGAGCCAGAGACATCCATTTTATCCTCTGTATCTGCAATATCCTTCCCCAAAATTTGGGCCCTAAATTACTCATAAATGAGAAGTAAAAGCCCCTCATGTAGGGCAGGATTCGCAATAGCTTTATCCCTATACCTATTAATATTTTCATTGATGGAAGCATATAAATAGAACGGGATACAAACATGTATACCATGTCTGAAGTGGTTCTTGAGAATGAAGTGATATGTTATGATCCTATCAATTATGGTATCCAACATGCAATAAGAAATGATGGTCTTCAAGATGAATCTACACAACATTTTGATACCTTCTAGAAGGTAATAATTCCCAACTTTGATGAGAGTTTTTTTTTATCTTCCTCATTCCTCACGAAATAGCTTATCGCCGAGTCCAAAATTTTACAATCTCTATAAAATTTCTTACTCACAATGGGGATTCCAGTAACATTGGATATGACCTCCTCAGTGACCATGAACTTTTTCCCATAAATCACCATGCTTACCTCATCCCATCTTTTCACAAACATTTTAGTCATCAAGAGATTCCCACCGTGAATTCTTTCAATAAAAGTAGAGTTACTTCCTTGCTCTAGATAATTCCAGACCTTAGTCCATTTCCTCCATTTATCACTATCATTAGAGGGCTCCCTTCTATGTCAACCACCTCCCATTGAAAGATAATAGCTCAGAGTCACATTCTGGTGGTTCAGCTTATAGCTAATCAGATAATTTCTCACCAAATTGTTCCAGAAAAATTCTTCTGATATGCCTTAAAAGGTAAGTTTTAACTTTGTGAATGGGCATCCAGAAAGCATGCCAATGGAACATGGAAAAATTATCCTTCCTATCAATCCTATACTTTCCATTTATGGGAAATCCATTGCAAAATGCAAAATTAACTTTCATGATTAATGATTTGAATTCCCTCCTTTCCCTAGATTTAGTCATATTTGACTAAATCCTTCACCTCACGTGGGAGGTCTCCTTTGTGAAGTCATCTGATCTAAGTGTCACTTTTCACAGCCAAGTTGGTGCACCAGTCAGCAACTTGGTTGGCTTCCTGTACATGTGGGATATATGTATCTTCTCGAAGGTGTTTAAGTGGTTGCGTGTTTCTTCTATCATGTTGGCAATAGTCCACAATGGAGGGTGTAATTTGTTAAGGCAGTTTATAATGTTTCTAGAGTCACCTTCTAGCTAGAGATTTTTTTATCCCAATATCATGGGCTAATTTGGTAACTTAGAGGGCTGCATTGGCTTCTGCAAAGTGATTTGTTTGGGTGTCAAGTGAGAGGATGAAAACAATAATACACTTTCCAAAGAAGTTTCTAATCACTCCACCACTTCTAGCCTTTCCCATATTACCCTTGGCCGTGCCATAAAAATTGGCCTTAAACCATCCTTCTAGGGGATAGCTCCAGTTGCAATTTTGTCTTTTTTTTTTTATCAAGTCTTAGGGTCACCATGGATGTCTTGTCCTAAAAAAGGGTTAGAACCAGAATTGGAAACATAATTTTCCATGCGAGCATGGTGAATCTTTTCAAAAATGATTTTAGGAAGGGCACAACAATCCCTAAAAATACATTTTTTCCACTCTTTCAAAACTCCCCAGCACATGTGAGGGAGAGCCCAGGTCTAGATTTTGTGAATGGTAGTATGCTTGAAAGGCAGTGCCTATTGGGAGAAAAGGTCCTGGATAGAGGAGGGAAATCACTAGTTCTACGCAAAAATAGAAACAAGAGCCTGCCAAATGGATATGAAAAAAGGGAAATGAATGAACAAGTGATCTGCGGATTAGGCTTGACACTTACAAAGAACACACCTATTAGGAATCAAAATGCCTCTCTTCAAAAGGTTATCAATAGTAAGGATACAGTCCTGAAGAAAAATCCAAAAGAAAACATTAATTTTGGGAATAAGGCCAGGGGACTAGGCTTTGGCCCAAAAAGGATTGGCTTCCAGTTGCATCAGACAAGAGTAGGCTAAGGCAACTATGAAAGCACCTTTGGGGGAACCATCCCATATCAAGACGTCCTGATTAGGGGAGAAGGGACCACATTCAAAGTGGTAAAGAGGGGATATAAATCCTGAGAGATAGATGGCAAGTCCACCCACAAATTTCCTACTCTATAGTTGTAGACTTGGGAACACAACTGATAGTTACACTCATCCCTCAAAATATTATAAGGCTCACAATCCTTTAAAGGACCAACCTGGAGCCCGTTGTCATCCCAGAAGTTAATGGTTTGGCTATTGCCAATTTTCCATTTAGCTTTTGACTTAGATAACTCTTTAGCATTGACGAGTCCATTCCAAATGAAAGAGCCCTTTGATATGTCATCGCAGTGAAATAAATAACTCAAGGAATCATTAGAAAGATACTTATCTTCAATGAAGTCTCTCCATTCCCCCTTGCCATGGAAGATGCGCCATATCAGTTTCACTTGGAGAGCTTTGTTAAAAGGCCTGATTCTCCTTATCCCAAGACCTCTGACACTTTTTGGGAGATAGACTTTGTCCCAAGAAATTAGAGGAAGTCTCTTATGCTCCTTAGCCCCCGACCATGGAAATCTTCTTTGAATTTTTTCCATTGTCCCTACAATTTTAGCTGGTATTGAGAAGAGGCTCAAGGCACAGGTAGGAACATTTTGCAGAGTAGATTTAACCAACTCGATTTTACCCACTTGACTAAGAGAGATCCCCTTCCAGCTAGCCAATTTCCTATTGAATTTGACAATGAGTTTGTTCTAGAACTCATATGGGGGCTTAACACCAAGTGGAAGGCCCAAGTAATTAGATGGAAGGGAGCGAATGCCACATCCCAAGATCTCTGCAATTCTCCTTTGTCTTTCCTCAGGGGTATTAATGTATAAGAGGGAGCTCTTGAACTAGCTGATAGATTGACCAATGGCTCTTGTATAGGAATGAAGGAGGTTTTTGACTACTTTAGCTTCTCTCACTGAAGCCTCACCTCCTAAAATGGTGTCATCAACAAATTGTTGGTGAGAGAGTTACTAGAGGAAGCTCTGATACCTTTCAGCTCCCCAGAAATCCTTTTTGCTATAATAGATCTCCCAAGGCACTCAGCCAAGATAATGAAGAGAATGGGAGACATGGGGTCACCTTGTCTCAAACCCCTAGTATCTTTGAAGAAAGAAGAAGATGAGTTGTTTACCAGAACCGCCAGTGAAGGAGAGGAAATAAGTTGATGGATGATCTTGCAAGTATTCAAGCTAAAGCCAAAATCTCCAAGAACCTTCAGTAGAAAGGACCAGTCAACATGATCATAAGCCTTGGACAGGTCCAACTTAAGGAGGAATCCTTCTCTCTTTCCAGCATCTACGGAGAAATTGAAAATCTTGGTTTTTGTAATAATAAATATTTATTTTATTGATAAATGTTTATTTTATTCTAGGTTTCCCATTTTTGTAAATTGAAAAATATTTATTTTATTGCATTTACGTGTTCTTGTATATAAGGGAACCAATGGGTTTTTCATAAATTTTCATATTCAAATTTTAAATTTTTAATGTTTTTTGAGGTCCAGCAATGTTATGGCTATTTTTTGGCCAAATTTAGCATTTTGTAAATATTAGATTTGTATGTTTGGAAAAAAAAAATTTGATATAGAATAATGATAATATATGTGTAGCTCTCATTATGGGATTGTATTGGAATCTATACTATTTGATTGGGGCCAATTGAGTGCACCATGTGCACAATTATCAGCCTTTGCGAAAAAAAGTTAGTTGTGATATTGTGAGTTGGAATGTTGGATTTGTTTATAAAATTAAAATGTCGGATCATATTGGACTCCATACTCTTGGTGAGAGACCATTCAAGTGTGCTATTAGTGTAGTTGGGAAAATGAAATTTTTGTAAGTGATCCTTTTTTACAATTAGAAGTCTTGCTTGGATTGTGATGTTTTATTTATTTTGATTCCTCATTCAAATGAATGGGGTGATCTTAGGTCAAGGTAGTAAAATGGGTATAGTGAGTGGCTTCCAATGTGCATCTTGCCTAATGTGGTATGCAAGAAATCATGGTAGGGAGTCTCTTAACAAAGTGAGAACTTAAATAAACAATGAATAGGATAAACCATTAATAAGATATGTGGATTCCTACAACATGTCGCGACCATTGTCATGAGGCTATCAGTAAATTGGGAAGGTAGGTTCACACATGTATGGGCATGTGGTTGTAATTATCACACGATGAACATTCTCATCTATATGAGATAATGCTGAATTTTTTTGTGGTGGTGTCATTCTTTTGAGAAACCCTGATAACACTCCCAACACTTAGCATTCTAATATCTAGTTCCTGATATTTGAGTACAACCCAAGGGATCTATCATTGCTTGATCCTTTTGTTTATTATTGTGCACTATCATACCTTATGGTAAGTTTATTATTTCTCATTTATGGTACCTCCAATGCATTTATAATTTCTCTTTAAGGTTACTTCCTATTATTTAATATTGGATTATTGTTATTTTGGGTATCAATCTTATTGATGATTACTCTGCGATGTCGATGTCACAATGTTATTCACAAGTTTGATGTTTATCTTGATGAGGCCTACTTAATTTCATTATTTTGTTATGAGAATTCTTCCCCCCCTTTTTATATTTCTTATTATTCTTTTGGTGGCTATTCTTATTGTATTATTGTTCTATGTTGACAGGAATGAATTATTGGTGTTACAATCTTGTTGTGACTTCTTGATTACTCATTTTTGTTGTGCTTCATGTTGAGTGTTGCTGCATATTTTCTCTTGTGGGAACCTATTACTCCCTTGAATTTGTGTATGCACTATTTGGGTTGTGTGTAAGCCTATTCCCTTGTGTGCATTACATCTTTGTTTGGGTTGTGTGACTATCTCCACAAGTATGAGGCAAACCTTTTGGTATCACATAGTCATCTCACATCACAAACCACCAAAATTTAGGTTTTCAATTGGATCTAGTGGATACTTCACCTTCTCTATCATTGTTTCCTTCTCTGGCGTTCCCAAAATTTTACTTGTGATTATTGTAATAAAAATGGTTAATGTAATCATGTAGATGTTATGTAACTTGTACCCCATTATGAGGGACATATTTTATGTAAGCCTTATGGTTAAATAGGTTTAGATATTTATTATAATTGCATATTTTTCTTTGAATCTTGCTAAATCATTGACTCAGATGTTCATCAGTGTCCGTGTTGATCAACATCCCCACCTAGTAACTGACATCTTAACATAAGATTTTTTTGTTGGCTTGACAAGGTATTTTTACAAATATCATTTCCCCTTATAGACCAGCTCATGGGTATTTTTGCATCTACACTTGTAGAATGACCATTGGGTATTTTAGTTTCTACACTTAGGGATTATTGTCTACGCCTACACTTTGGTATCTCTAACTATCCTCTTTCATTTGCTCCGTGTTTATCTGATACACTTAGAAAGCTAATATGTTTGTAATTGCAAGGTGTTTATATGCACCTACATTTTTCTTTAGTTCAAATCTTATGCTCCAGTGTTAAATACACTCATTGTCGATTGATTAGATCATAGGAACAATTTTGTTGGTTCTTTAAAATAAACTTACAAATGGATAAGTTTTGATGTAGATTGATTTAGTTATCTCTTAGTATTTTCATGTGTTCTATACCATCTTAGTGTTAAAGTCGCTCATTGGGTCTAATCTAGGATATTGTGGTAGCTAGAGGGACATTCAGTTTTGTATTAGATGCATAGTTGGGCATCTTGGAACCCTTGGAAGAGGTCTAGACTTCCGTTAGTGAACAATCACAAAGTGATTTGTTGGGTTTATGTATTTAATGAGTGCAATAATCTCATTTATTTTTCTTGTTTAATGTATTTGTTTCAAAAAAAAAATCCATGAAATTCTATGCATGTTTTACATGTTTTACCCTACGATCTAAGGGTTCATTAGTGGGCGCCATTACACTAAGTATGTCTCAAATTTAATACATATGATCTTAATATATGTAGAAATCATTCTAAGAAGACGTGGAGCTACTCCACATTTGGTATTCTACTTAGAACACATGTAAACTATGCAAGTCAAATTACAATTTCTAGAGTTTTGAACATGTGTTGACCTAGTTTCCTACCCCTTTTTAGGAACCTATTCTTATTATACCATTGTTCTATGTTTCAAGTAATGTATTGATAGTGTTAAGTCTTGGCTTTACTTTTTGATTCTTCATTGTTGGTGTGCTTCATATTGAGTGTTTATCTATGTTTACTCTAGTGGGAGCCTATTGTTGGCATAATACAGTTGTATAACTGTTACCTGACTACCAGATTGTTACCGGTTGGTAACTACTCTTATGCATTGTATAAATTCACTTCTAGTTGTAAATAAAGATCACCAAACTTTCACAGTTATTTTATCATTTTGTATCAGAGCGCATAGGTGACCTTGTGCATTGTCAGAGAGTCTTCGATGGCAGAAATATAATCACTGTATAACCATAGTTAAATGATAGCTGAGCGATAGCCTTGGCTTTTCTGACATTCCAAAAGTGAAACAGAATGCAATATTTTCTCACAATGAAATGCGCCAATATTGAAGTCATAGGTTGAGGATATTGACGCCAGCCATATATTGTGAGAGACTAGAATGTCCTAATAGCTGGTATTATGGATTGACGCCCAATTCTATTGATTCTTTGTTTGCTTGGTACTACCTACTACGATGCATATGCTCTGCTTCGATCAGAAGGCTAGAGGTGCTCATGGATAATCTCTGTCGCATTTAAGTCTAAAGCTTTCTGAACCGACCCAAATGTAATCAGGCCACCACTTCAAGAGGTCCAAGAATATTTTTATATGTCAGGTGAACAGAGCTCATAATCTTTATTGAGCCTTTGTGTTGGCCAAAGAAACCATTCTGAAGACGGGAATCAATCAAAGGAGAACAATAGTACAAAGAAGTGGCCAGTGTGCGTCAAACGTCCTGCCAAACCGTTTCTGTTGGTATATATCATTGGGATGTGAAGAAACTTCAATGTAAGTTTGTACATGCACTGTTTCAATGTACTCCGCTTTGTTCTTGCTATTCGTCAAATAGAGAGAAGTGATCTTTGATATGTAATTTTGAGACACTACAAGTCATAAGAAAGTATTTATTTGGACAAGTTAAAAGCTTTAATGTTCTCAACAATTGAAAATCATTTGGGATATGATAAGTTTCTCTAGTGGTCTACAATCTAAGTGGAAAATTTATACCTTGTGTACAAATTTGCCCTCCTCATTGATCCTTAGCAAGTCAAGCATGCTAGTTTTGAATTTTTTATTTTTTTTGGAGAAGTTACACCAAAATAGAGTGACGGAAGTTTAGTTTTGTTGATTCCTTATCTATTCATACCTATTACTAAGAATGCACTAATGGTTGTGTTGCACATTGATCATATAGAGGACCATCACAATATAAATATCTCATTCAGACCATGGTTTTCTTTACAACATTTGACAACACCTCCAAAAATTCACCAGATCTATCGCCATGGATAAATTGTAGCAAGTTTGGTTTGGAGGTCGGAGGATGGAGGAACATCCATCATCTCAAGTCAACTTCTCGCTTTGGGATGGTGTTCTGCATGAGAAGTGTTTTTGACATTTTTTTTTGTTTGTTTGTTTTTGCTTTCTAATGATGACAATCTTAAAGCATGCATGTCTTACAAAGACTCCTTTTGG
>MU221412.1:7494-36649 GCA_018584345.1 Thuja plicata
CAAGAAGTAAGTCTTTAAACTCAAATTGCTTAATTTGTGAGTTTGAGCCAAAATCTATCAATGCTACACTAGATAATGAAGAATGGATAAGTGCTATGAATGATGAGATTGAGCAGATTGAGAAGAAAAAAACATGGTCACTTGTGCTAAGATTAGATGACAAAAATGTCATCGGTACAAAATGGATATTCAGGAATAAGTTGAACAAGAATGGAGAAGTCACAAGGAACAAATCAAGACTAGCATCTAAGGGGTATGCACAAGAGGAAGGTATAGAATATGGAGAAACCTTTGCACATGTTGCTAGGCTAGAAGGAGTAAGAATACTACTTTCTTATGCTACATACAAAGGATTCAAAGTATATCAAATGGATGTCAAGTCAACATTTCTAAATGGAATACTTGAAGAAGAGGTATACATTGAGAAACCAAAAGGGTTTGTAGATCCAGACAAGAGGAACATGGTATGTAGACTTCACAAAGCCTTGTATGGAATAAAATAAGCTCCCAGAGCCTGGTATGAATGACTTTATTCCTATCTAATAAGTATTGGATTCATAAGGACCAGTGAAAACAATAATCTTTATTTGAAAAAAGATATTGATGCTAACACTTTGATTGCTGAAATATTTTTTGATGACATCATATTTGGAGAAAATGATATACTATGTAAGTCATTTTCTAATGGGATGAGAAAAGAGTTTGAGATTTCTATGTTTGGAGAGATCAAGTTCTTTCTTGGTCTATAGATCATTCAACAAAGTGAAGGTATTTTCATTACATAGTCCAAATACATCAAAGAGGTCCTAAAAATATTGAAGATGGAAGATTCCAAACCTGTTGGAACACCAATGGCTACTGGATGCAAATTAAAAAAGGAAGACAAGACAACAGAGGTAAACCAGACTTTGTACAGATCAATGATTGGAAAACTCATGTATGTTGTACACACTAGACTAGATATTGCACATGTAGTAGGAATTGTTGCTAGATTTTCTGCTAACCCTAGGGAATCACATATGACTATTGTGAAAAGAATCCTAAGACATCTGAAGAATACTAATGAATTTGGCTTATGGTATAGAGGAGAAGGAAAATTTGAACTTAAGGTGTTTACCGACGCTGATTGGGCTGGAAATCTTGATGATCAGAAGAGCACAACTCGGGGAGAATTCTTTATGGGTGACAAACTTGTCACATGGATTAGCAAGAAGCAAGGATGCATCTCTTAGTCTACTGCAAAAGCATAATATGTTGCTACTGCTGCATACCGCTCAAATATTGTATGGATCAAATAGTTGCTGGAAGGTATGCATATGAAGATCTCAGAACCAATGATTATCTATTGTGATAACACCGATGCAATAAACATTTCCAAGAATCTAGTCATGCATTCCAAGAATAAACACATTGCAATCAATTATCATTATTTAAGACAACAAGTTCAAGAAAAAGAGGCGATACTTGAGTATGTGCAATCTAAAGAACAATTGGCCGATATCTTCACCAAGCCACTGGCCAAGGATACATTTGAGTACCTGAGAAAGAGAATAGGGGTCAAACCCTTGTCTACTAGTCAATAAAAGACTAAAGGCTGCATCAACCTATATATTATCAGAATATCATTCATGTTGATGCAAGCAAAAAAATGAACTTCAAAGCTACATCTATATACAGAAAGGTATATATCAGAACCGAGTACCAGATCATATTGATGTATTGCTGATGGATATGAGAAATTCAAGAAATATATTACATGGATCAAGAGAAAAGATCACTTGACATTAATGTCAAATATCTATAAGATATTTGTTTGGCATTTTTGTTAAAGGGAGAGAAAGTTTCCATATTATCGCAGTCTTCAGAAAAAGAAGAAAGATTATCCATTATCAGATTAATCCAACAGGGAGAGATCATATCCATAGGGAGAGTTGCTGATAAAAGATAGAGAAATTGAAGAACAAGAACAGTCAAAAGAGAGATACTGACACAAGGGAAGGACGCAACACATCAGAACAAGAAACACAAAAAGCTGCAAGAATCAAATCTAAGCTAACACAGAGCTTACCGGCGGTCAGACATTTTTATCGATTATCAAAACAAATTGTTTGGTAATCAGATGAATCTAAAATGTTATATTTTATATTGTATTAGAAATAGTATAGTGTGATAATATAGTATATTCCATCAATGCAAAAGGGAGAGATTGATGACATGTAACTGCTTGAATGTTTGATAATGTTAAGTTGAAGATAATGCAAGGCATTAAATCAGTTAATGGTTTGCATTGTCATTGATGTCAACTTGATCTAATCTTTATGGTCATGTACATAATGCCAAAGACTTTAGAGAATCAAAGGAACAAAGGTTATGCTTTCAGTAATGCATAAAATTCAAGTATTCACTATGTGACAGACAACACTGACAGAGTGCACACCATCAATAAAGGCAAAGAACAATAGTCATAGTGATACCCGACGAGCAGAAGACAGTGTTGCACGATGAAACAAAATCATAGGATGCCTGACGGATGAAGATTCTGAAGCTGACTGGAGTCACACCAATAGAACTGGCAGTTATCACTGATGACTAACTACAGAGTTGACTGACATAATAGAGAGTTTAGAAAATGGAAAAATATCTAGCTGGTAGAGCTTAAGGATAGAATTAACTAGTTGTTTTATTTGTTTTATTCAACCAGAGTTAAGTAATTGATTTAAAGAAGATTTGTACAGTTGGAAATAAGATAACTATGAGATAAATTAGGATTAAATCTTTAAATCAAATTGGCTCTATTATTGTTCACGCCAAGAATCAAGAATCAAGAATCAAGAAATAGTGAATATCATGTCTATATAAGAGACAAGCATAATTCATTTATGTAATCACATACATAGGAAGGGGAGTGAATAGAAAGAGGATGCTGAAGAGAAAATGATGAAGAAGAACTTCATACAGTCCTAATCAATCAAGCTGAAGAAGAGCTAAAGGATTCTGGAGACACCGACAAACAGTGAAGCAGAACATCACAAAGCAGAAAGTGTGGAGCATAAAGAATTGAATTGAAACATTGATAAGAGTGGTAATGTACTTAAATAGATCTAAAAATCTGCAATTCAAGTTGCATTAGAAACAATTCATATTGTTTCAGTTTAACAATTGAAGTATCAAGTCTCTTAACAGAGCAGGACAAGTAACAGTCTTCTATATATTGAGGTACATCCCAAGTAGTGCCAAAAAGGTTGATTCATGAAAGTAGCATTGAAATTTCCTAAAGCCTATTGACAGTCTAAGAAGAAGGCTAATTCAAGGATGGTACCAAGATTTGGCTAAAGCCTATTGACAGACTAAGAAGGACGCTGATTCAAGGATGGTAGAAAATACATGCCCAATACTAAGTGAAAACCTCTATGTATAAAATACTCTAACAAGGTCACACCTAAAAATGTGTTTGTAACCTTTAACAGGGTTGGCTCCTAACAGGGCTCACTTCAGAAGAGTGAAAATTTGGGGTACTATTCCCAATGGTTTTTTCCCTTAACAGGATTTCCACATTAAAATCCATGTGTTATGTGTGTATGGTTTATAACTTTACTATTTTACATTTCACATATGCATTTCTGGATTGATTGGTATACTCTACATATTTACTGAGTGTTGGTAAATAGTTTTACTACTTATCGGTAATCAAGGAGAATAAGGACATACAAGGAAAACTGAGAGAGTTAAATCATTATTAGTATTTCATGGCATGCATCTTGTAGGGACTTAATAATCTGAGGTTCATTTGATTAGTGGTTAGTGATTAAAGGATAAATTTTTGAGGCCACTAATTCACCCCCCCCCTCTCAATTATTACTAACAAAAGGTGCATACAAATAAGTATCACTTCTTGCTCACAAGTTTTAGAATGTCTTGGAAGGAATCTTCCAAAATATTCACTTCAGTGCTCCATGGCTTAAACAAGATCTGACTTATATGAATCAATCCATTCAATGCAAAAGATGTAGTTTCATCATTCTTCGAGTCTGTGGGTAGGCCTTTAGCCAAGGAATCTGTAGTCTTTTCTAAATCTGTTAGATGTGCCTCAAGTATTGATAGCTTCAGAGTAATGAGGTTCATTAGAAAATTGAATCTGTTTAGTACTCTCTCCATCTCATTCTCCAATATACTGATCTTAGCAATATCTTTGTCACTTCAGTGTCTAACTTTGTAGTGGTCTGTGAAGATATTTCACAACAATCCATTTACCTATTCAAAGTTTCCCTTTCCTTGGCAATAATATCTTCAACATTCTGAATGTGTCTGATAGGATTCATGTTGTAACCAAATAACTTTCTCCCATGTGTAGTGCAGTTCTTTGCATTCATCAGACAATTTTTCACAACTCCTAAGTCCCATAAAATGGACTTGCATACTTTTATCTGCTTCTTCTCTTCATATGTTTTCTCTGCTTTGTCCTCTGTAGTCTTTAGCAAATTTTCAAAGTGGCCATCAAACTTATCAAGTGTGACTTTCAAGTTCTCAATATCATCTTTGTTCTGGAATACTAAGGGTACTAGAAGCAATTTATTCACAGTATCAATAGCTCTTGAAATCACTTTTTTCTTCTTATCTCCTTTCTGTACTGATTTCTCCTTTGCTTTGATCAGTGCGGTGAATGCCAGTTTCACTAGTTCATCTTCATCCATGTTATCAACATTTACATTACTACTTGCCAACAATAAGCTAGATGGTGAGGTTACCTCTTCCTTTTCATCTTCTCTTTGCTTAGTCTTCTATCCTTCATCCTCTTTCTTCTCAACTTTCTTATTCTCCTCTTCCTTCTTAGGTTCATCAGCAATAGAAGTGTCCATGGTTACTAAAAAAGGGTCTTTCTCATCTAGCGAGGGGTCTAGTGTTACTACCACACCAGAAACATAGAAATCTATAGTAGTTTCTTCTTTACTCTCTTTATCATTAGTCTCTAGGTCCTTTGTGCTATCATCCATTCCCAATTGTGTAGGTAAATTTGTCTTAGGAGGTGGGGGCTTGACAAAAGTAGTTCTCAACAGTATCTTCTCAAGTGCCTTCTAAGTTTCCTCAGTCACTTCATCATATTTCCTCGCTATTATCTTTAGTAATCTAGCCTTTGTCCTCAATAGGGGTTTCAATTATTTGACTATAATATCTCTCTCTTGTACAGATAACATAGGCAGCATGTCACCAATCTCTTTGTTTCTAATCTAATCATCTTCAACATGTGCCAAATGTTTTCTTCTTTCCAATTTTGTATACAAATATGAGGGTATGCTTCCTTCAACTTCCAAAACTGTCTTCTTGAAACTAAGCATGTGTTCTATCACAATGTCTTCAATTTTTAGTTTATCTACTTCTTTATATCTATCATAATATTTATCAATCAAAACCAATTTTCCTTGTTCAATTGCTCTTTTATCCTGCATTTTCATGTCAGGTTTCCATGCTTTTTTCTTCTCAATTTTCTTCTCTTCTTCAACGACATTCTTCTCTTTTGTTTTCATACAAGATCTAGTTACTCTAGGAGTAACTTCCTTTGCTTGTTTTGCCTACTGCTATGGTGGAGTTGTGTTATCAACCATAATTACTTTAGGGGTGGAAGGGGCATTAGAGCTTCCACTAGCTACTCCAAGGGATCTATCTGCCATCTTCTTCTTAATATATTTCAGATCTTCCTCAGATAGATGAGCCTTTACTCCATAGTCATGAATAAGATTATCAATCTTTCTCTTCTTTCATCCTCTATACTATTCTTCTCTTACCTTCTCTGACTTCTCCTCATACATTCCCTATCTCTCTTCTAATTTATCAACTTCTGATGCAAGAATATGTTCTACTTGCATGGTGATTACTTTGGAACTCACTTTATAGCCCATAGGGTAACACCATTTCTTTCTAGGGGTCACTGCCTCAAAACATACATATTTTGTTTCAACCATAAAACAAATTGTGTCCTTGTACTTCTCAACAATGTCCTCATGTATTATGTATCTACTCTTCATTCATCTTTGTAGAATTTTGATCATTGCAAACAGTTCTCCATCTACCCAAGTAGTGTTCTGTCTTTTGTAACTCTGTGAGATTAGTATACTAGTAGGAACTCCAATTTTCCAGCCACTAGGGTGTAGACCAGGAAACTTATGTTCAATATGAATGAACATGTGTACCAATAATGATCCAAACATAAAAAATTTCATTTTTTCCTTCTTCACAAGATTTACATTCTCAAGGAATTGTTCTGCCAATACTTCACATAGGTTGTACTATGTGTTTTATTTTATCATTATCCATGCCATCATAATAACTCTAGCTGATACTGAATTAGGTTTGTTGTTGTAGAAAAATTTGTAACCAAGTATCATTGCAATCAACCTTACATCTTGTTGGAAAATATCATTTACTGTCATTGCCCTTATGTCCCACTTTGAGTGTGTTAGGGTTTCAACTTCCTTCTTGACATGTTTATCCACAATGGGTACAACTCCAGTGTTATCCAAACTAGTAATCTCATGAATTAGGTCACTGCATATCTTCACTGGTTGGCTACCAATCCATATGAGTTGGTCATGAAACCTGGTCATAAGTATGTTAAACTATTCATTCTCATCGAAGTCACATAGATCCCTAATCTTCATTATACTTAATTGACTGACATGTTTCCATTCTTCCCTCATGACTCCATTCTCAGTCATATCCTCTATTTCAATGAGTATATCATCATCTCCCAGCGTGTCATACTTAAAATGTATGTAATCCATGATGTCTTCTACATGCAATACGCCGTGTGGGGTCTATGAAAATGCTCCTTCCAGATCCTCTTCACACGACTTATAAGGATGTTTCTTGAATTTGTATCTAGGATTATCAACAACATCAAAAATCACAGGTGTATCCATAGCTTAGATAATGTAGAATACCTTTCACACACAAAAATCTAAGTTTATTCTTTGATTGATCACACATGGAAGGTGTAGAAATGTCTAAATACTTCTACTCTTTGATCTCCTTGGCTTTCTCCTTGTCAAATGATAGAAAAATAGATCATAACATGGTGCTTTATACAAGTTAGGTTATAACTTTTCTTTTTCACTTCAAACTGTCTGGTTGGCTGCTAAATCTCGCGATCAAAATATACAAGTTGACTGATGATGCGCTCTTAGATATATGGTCCATGATGTCAGCTCAACATATTCCCAATCTCGCATGAGCTCACTACATGATTTACAGGGCAGGATAAATTTTGATGTGTTGCATTTAATTCTCCACTAAGGCCATGATCAGCCGATTAGGTTGATTCTATCTTGCTACCTTCAGGCAAAGATCCAATAGCATCTACTGACTCTCCCTGAACTGATGTCTCACTAGTTTCTTTAATCTTCCATATCTTACCACTATTTCTTTTTTCCTCTTTCTTAAAACAATTTTCAAAATCACTCTTCACATCTGCAATACTCTTTCCATTATCACTTCCATTCTTCTTAGGTTTCATAGGAGGTGGTGTTCTTCTGTTATCTACTCCATTATTCTACCAAAAATTTGCTATATGTCATGGATTATTGCATTTGTAACATATAGGTGGTCTTCTTTCTTGATTAACTTGTAATTTACAGTACTTCACAATGTGTCCAATGTTGTTACATTTGTGGCATGTAGGTTTCATTGTAGGTTCTCTTCCATTGTCTTGTGTATAACTAGATTTTTTGCATTTTGCCTTTTTGTGCCCATATCCATTACAGTTAAAACAATAACTAGAAAAGGTTATAAAAGGGGCATTACCTCTGTAGTCTTTCTTCATGTGTCCAAATCTGTTGCAACCAAAGCATCTACCTCTAAAAGGTCTAATCTACTATGTAGGTTCTTCAATAGATGGTTTCTTAGCATTAATCTTCTCATCTGATTTCTCTTCCTGATTCTTTGAATATTCAACTTCATTAAAGACAATACCAGTCATGTCACCTATAGGTTTCTTCTTGTCTAGTTGTTCATCAATCAAATCACTACTGGTGTGAAGTTTCTCAATATGTTTCTTTGCTTCAGTAAGTTCACCTTTCACAATCTGATTGTATTTCTCCAATTCTAAGTATTTTTTCTTGTAGCTGTCAGCTTCATCTTTCATTTGATTCAATTCATTGTTTAAGGTTTCTTCATCTTTCTTCTTAGCATCCTCCTGTATCTGTATTTCTTTAGCCATATTCTTGTTCTCAAGCTTCAGAGTCTCAATCTCTTCTTTTAGTTGCTTCACCTGATCTGAATTGTCCTCATCTAAGTCTTCTTTTATCTGAATCACAAGATCTTCTCTCTGACTTCTGGAATTTCAAGTTGTTCTTTTAGTTTCTTTATGAATTTCTCAGCTCTTTGGATGTTGAACTTCAATTCACCATTTTCTGCTTTAGCATTATCAAGGTCTTCAAGTGCAGCTTCAAAGTTCTCCTATAAACTATTCAAATCCATTCGAATCTCCCTCAAGCTGTTAGGTTTTCTCTCCAAGGGCCAAAAGATATGATACCAATTGTTAGGATTGGATAATACTGAGAGGGGGGTGGAATCAGTATTATAATAGTTAATTAAATTCTTCAACCACTTTAACATTAACAATACAATTGCAGTAAAGGAAGGAACATAAACAAATAACACAGAACTCATAACACCATGATTTGTTTACGAGGAAACCCTGGCTAAGGGAGAACCCCAGTGGGGATGATACCCACAACCATGTACTAAAGTATAATGTCCTTGTAAGGAGACCTAGCCCTGTTAGGAGCTGAATATTACATAGCACATTTCCTTGTTAGAGGAATAACAACCCTGTTAAAGGTTCAAAACACCCTGTTAGGGGTCAATGAGCTTACAACTCTTACAATGTAATTATGTTACAAAAGGTTCTCAGTCATGAACTAAAACAAGCATCAAAAATGCTTTGATAGTTCCTTTATAGTTATTCCATTCTCCACTCTATCATTTGCATGTCTTCTCTTCCAGATATAATACTTCATACACTTCACTTCGTCACTTCTTAATCTTTACCAAAATGATCTTACATATATATCTTTTAACTTTACAAAGTCGGCTCTCAGTATGAATATTACAAACAGTACTAAGTTGGCCTTCAATACAAAATACATTTAATATAGTAAATATCAAATGCATAGTTGGTACACTTGCATATTCAAATTATAGACTATCAATAACAAAAATACAACTTTGATTTCCTGGAGTCCAAGTCATACTCCCTTATTCTTCGTTGTTGTCCAACTGCTTTGTGTCGTTGTTCTCTGCTGTCTATCAGTCTTCAAATCCTTATAACTTATCATAAACTTAACCAAATCCAAATTGATCTTAGGTGCATGTCATAAATACTCCATATTGTATTCCACTGATTTGGCATGCCTTAATTCATCGATCTCTGTGTTTGATATCCAAAACAATACTGTACCTCTATTTTTGTACTTAGTTAATTTTGGACATACTAAAACTTATCTTCTAAACAATCGATCTTAAACCTAGATGTGTTACCATAAATGAAAACCAAAAAGTGAATCACATTACCCAAATTGATCACTTACCAAGAGGCCCTTTGAAATCCATCTAGGTATATTTCTAGGTAGAAATCAGTGGACTCCACATTTCTTGCCTATTTAGCCCTATTTGTCCTACATTTCAGGATTCTACTATACAGAAAACTTAGGTACCAAAGACCTACAAAATATTAAGGGTCTTGGAAAAGGGTATCTGGATCTCAATTTAGTTTTTGAGGTTATTTGGAAGTTTGGATAAAGAATTGAGAAAACCCCTCTGTGTAGGGCTAATTGAGCAATTAGGCCTAATAGGACCAAAAGGAGAGTCAATCTTGAACTTGATTGATTAAGGCTTAATGTCCCATTCCAATGGAGTCAGATTGATGTCAATTAGTTGTTTCAATGTTGGATACACCCACTACAACACTTGTGAAGATGTTGTGAACAGTTTTCACTTGGATTTATCCAAGATAGAGTGAAGATTTGAAATAACCTTAATGTTAGTGATCCTTCAAGGTGAAGCACAAAGAGAATAACTCTTGGAGTTGAGTTAGGATAGTCTTAGGCTATAAGAGAAAAGACTATCAAGGTCCTAGAAGTGAGTTTAGGACATAGGGAAGGCTAGGACACATAGAGTCCTAGAAAGGGATTGTGCAAGCACACATTGGAGCTTCTCAATCAAAGACCTAGATTAAATCAAATTTGTGAAGGCCAAACTGAAGGGTCATGCAAAAATTAGGTGGTAGGAGATTCAGTAGGAGAGGAATAGAAGAGGAAAGGAGAAAATCACAATATGGGACCGAATGGTGGAGAATTTGAAGAGACATTTCATTCCCATTGATTATGAACTTGATCTGCCAAGGAAAATACAAGGGTTGAAACAAGCAGGAAAAACTATGCAGGAATATATAGAAGAGTTCTATGGAGTCCTCATTAGAAAAGGTCATGGAGAACCTGAAAAGGAAAAATTTGCCCATTATCTTTATGGATTGTGGCCAAGTATTTAGGATGACTTGAGTTCAATGAGAATGACCTGTAGTGAAGAGGCATACCAATTTTCCCTAAGAGTGGAAGAGAGGCTGAACAAGAAGTTTGAAAGAAAGAAAGCTAGAAGAGGTCGTGGTAGAAGATCTGACGGACTGTCTTATGGAGGCCAAAATGAAGATCAGAAAAAGAATGATGAGTCAAATAGTAGTCATAATCAGAGGGGAAATAATTATAATCATTCCCATGATCAAAATAATAGGGATGAGAGAGGAAGAGGAAGAGGGAAAGGACCAGGAAGAGGAGGTTTTCACGGGACACATTTCCATTGTGGAGAAGAAGGAAACTGGGCCTATGAATTACCACAATGTCAAGGAAGGATGGATATATGGAATGAAGGCCATACATGAGTTGTGCATGAAAATGGATAAGCTCAGTCAGAGCACTTAGATGATGCTGAGAGAGGAGAAACCCTAGTTGTTAGCAGGATCCTGAGAAATGAAGAGAAGAGCTCAAATCAGAGGAAGAGTCTATTTCACACTAGATGCAAGTGTGAGGATAAGTGTTTTGATGTCATTATTGATGGTGGAAGCACTGATAATCTGGTATTAGAAGAAATGATCTCAAAGTTGAAGCTAGAAAGGAAAAAGAACCTTCATCCATATAGAATTTCCTGGGTGTAGGATGACCAAAAGGTCCTAGTCAATGAGCAGTGCTTAGTGAAGCTCAAGATTGGAAGTTACTGAGATGAGGTACTTTGAGATATCATTCCCATGGATGCATGTCATTTATTGCTAGAAAGGCCTTGGCAGTTTGACATACGTTCCATACATGATGGTCATGATAACACTTATTCTTTAACAAAGGATGGAGTGTGACACAAGCTAAAGCCATTAAAGGAAACTAGAGAAAAGGTATGTAGTAATGCCAGAATATGTTTAGTTGATCGAAGAAATTTATTAGAAGGTATGAGAAATCAACATATGTGTTTTTCCCCAATTCCAAAAATGGGTAAAGAATAAGTAGAAGATGTACTTGTAGTAGTTGCAGAATTTTTGAAGGAGTTTCACGATATTGTTTCTAATAATGTACCTAATGGATTAACACTAGTGAGAAATATCAGTCATCAGATGGACTTGACCCAAAGGGCCAATTTTCCAAACAAGGCAGCCCATAAAATGACTCCAGGAGAGAGTGAGGAATTGAATAGACAAGTGCATGATTTGTTGAAGAAGGGATTGATCTGAGAGAGCCTGAGCCCATGTGTTGTACCAGAGGTGTTAGCACCAAATAAAAATGGAGAATGGAGGATATGTACAAATTCTCAAGCTATCAATAAGATCACTATGAAGTACAAATTTCCCTTGCCAAGAATGAATATATTATGGATTGCTTGAGTGGAGCTGAGTATTTCACAAAGATAGATCTAAAGAGTAGATATCACCAAATCAAGATCAGAGAAGTAGATGAATGGAAGACAACCTTCAAGACAAAGGAGGGCTTGTATGAGTGGTTAGCAACGCCTTTTGGGATAACCAATACACATAGCACATTCATGTGGCTCATGAATGAAGTACTGAAAGAATTTTTGGGTAAGTTAGTTATTATTTACCTAGATGATATTTTGGTTTTTCAGTAAGACATTGGAAGAACATATGATGCATATTCGTAAGGTGTTTGAGAGGTTAAGGGAAGAAAAGCTGCTGATTAATCTCAAGAAAAGCATTTTTGTGAAGAAGGAGTTAGTATATATGGGATTTGTAGTCTCAACAAAAGGTCTAAAAATAGACCTAAAGAAGGTGCAAGATATCCTCGAATGGCCTACCCCAGGGAGTGCTACTAAGGTAACATCTTTTCATGCTTTTCCTATCTTTTATAGAAAGTTTATTCATAGTTTCAGTAGTATACGTGGACCCTTGACTGAAATAATGAGAGGGGATAGGAAAGAGTTTAAGTGGACTGTAGGGGAAGATAAGAGTTTTGAATTGTTGAAAAGATAAGTTACAGAAAAACCTATTTTAGCACTTCTGGACTTCAACAAGATGTTTCAAGTATATTTTGATGCTAGTGGTAATGGTATTGGAGCAATTTTGAGTCAGGAAGGTAAACCTGGATTGCTTATTTTAGTGAGAAGTTGAATGATGCCAATAGAAAATATTTTGTTTATGATTAGGAGTTCTATGCTATAGTTCAGGCATTGAGGAAGTGGAGACATTACCTTTTTCCAAAAGGGTGTGTTTTATTTACTCATCACCAAGCTTTGCAATATTTGAATAGTCAGGGAAAGGTAAATCAAAGGAATTTGAAATAGGTTGAGTTTTTACAAAGATATACTTTTGTTTTGAAACACAGGAGTGGGAAGTCTAATAGGGTTGCAGATGCCCTTAGAAGAAGACTAATTTTTCTGACAGAGATGCATATTGAAGTTGTTGGGTTCAAGGAACTCAAGATTTTGTATCTTGAACATCCAAATTTTGGTGAAGCTTGGAAAGGTTGTAGAGAACCTGTTACTTTGGATAGAACCAAATGGTTAGATTTCATAATCTAGGATGATATGTTGTTTAGAGGTAGTCAGATGTGCATACAAAAGAGCTCCATGAGGGAGAATATAATCAAAGAAAAGCATAGTGGAGGACTGGCTGGACATTTTGGGTGTGATAAAGCCATTTATCTAGTTAGTGAGAATTATTATTGGCCATAGTTGCAACAGGATGTTAAGAAATGTGTACAAGGTTGTAGAGTATATTAGATGGAAAAATGAGTGAAGCAGAATATAGGGTTATATCAGCCATTACCCTTACGAGAGAAACTCTAGGATGATATTAGTATGGACTTTGTTCTTGGCCTACCGAGAACTCAGAGAGGGCATGATTCCATCTTTGTAGTGGTGGATAGGTTTTCAAAAATGACACATTTCATCCCTTGCAAGAAGACTAATGATGTTTTTCATGTAGCATAATTTTTTTTCAAGGAGGTGATAAGACTACAGGGATTACCAAAGAGCATAGTTTCAAATCAGCTTACCATGATTGTTGGGTAATTTTGGAGAACCTTGTTGAAAAATTTGAAGATAGATTTGAAGTTTAGCTCAGCACACCATCCACAGACTGATGGACAAACATAAGTTGTGAATAGGAGTTTGGGAAACTTGTTGAGATGCTTTTTTGGAGATAAGACAAAGGGACAAGATTTGGTTTTACCACAGGCTGAATTTGCATATATAATAATTTTTTCAATAGGAGCACTAGTAAATCTCTATTCTAGATAATATATGGAAGTAGTCCAAGAAATGCATTAGAATTAAGAAAGTTGGAAAAAGGAGAGACAACTAGTGTTGAAGTTGAAGACTTTGCAGGACACTTGAAGAATTTTCATGAGGAGGTGAGGAAGCATATTAATAAAATGAATACACTGTACAAGGCAAAGGCAAACAAGAAAAGGAGGCATAAGGAATTCCAAGTGGGAGATGAAGTCATGGTTCATTTGAGAAAGGAGAGATTTCCAATAGGAACATATAATAAGTTGAAGATGAAGGAGTTTGGACCATGCAAAATACTAAAGAAGCATGATTCAAGAAATGCTTATGAAGTAGAGTTGCCCAGTAAACTCAATATTTCACCAGTATTTAACATTTTAGATTTGACAGAATATTATGAGGGAAGTGTTGAGGATCAGATCATAGAAGCATAGTAGAATATTCCAACAACTACTTCAGCTACAGAGGAGATTGAAGACATTTTGGATAGTCATGTCGCTAGAAACACAAGGAACATGACATATGAAGAAAATTTGGTCAAATGGAAAGGACAACCTTGAGAAGATTCATCATGGCTATCAAGGGAGGAGGTTAACCATCTTTGTTTTCCTTTGACCACCTAAGACATGACAGGTTCACTTCTAAAATTACCTTGGGTTTCTAATGTAGGAGCCTCCTCGGTGTAAGAGAAATCTTGCATCACTCAAAAATATTTTCTGGTTTCTTTTCAATAAGGGCTATTTTGTGTAGAGTTGTTATTTCTAGAAAGTTACTATTTTAAGTAAGTTTTACATTTGAGCTCAAAATATTCTATTTTCTTCCCTGGAAGTTCAATTTGATTTTATCTACCTTCCAGTAAAGTTTCATTGCCAGATCAAGTCTAGTTTTGTAGATATTGGATATTTTTGATATTGGCCACACGATATAGAAACTTTGAAATTAGTTTTGAAGTCTTTAGATTCTTTGAATGGGGTTGAATCCTTCATTGAATAGAGATATCACATCTAAGGGTTGTAGATAACTTCATGACATTTCTGAAATGGGGTTACGATGGCCCATTGGGTCAACGGTTGATGAGTTATGGTCTCTGGAAGTTGTGCTACCTGAACTTGAAAATGATAAATTTTCTTCAAAAATTCTTTTTGGGATCTAAATTTGTTTGGGCCTACTCTAATATAAAAAAAAGGAATAATAGTATCTTAGGTTTGGTCGGCCTCAAACTTTAGGGTTTGATTTCTAGATTCTTCTTAGGGAGTTAAAATTGGCTATATATTGAAGGCCCGTAGGGTTGTCTAGGGAAGTTTTGGGTTATGCAGCATGTGGCTTTGACTTGAAGATTATTGTAATAAAATGCCCATGTGGTTGTGCATGTTGCATTTCTAAAGGTGCATGTTATATTTTAGAATATTGTAATTTCATTTCATGGTGGATAATAGAAAGCCCATTTCTTGTCTTTGCAAATCTAGTTATTCTCGATTTTGTTGTGTGTTTGTGTTAATAAGAGGAGCACCCTTCATCATATCTCAACATGTTAAATTTTTTTTTGGTTTTAGAATTTGTAGACACTCGAAAATGGACAGGCTTGCGAATTTACATTAAAAACAGTAATTTTCATCTATTAATTAATGGTTTTTAATCATTAATTAATCATCTATTTTCCTCCAAATTCATCCTCCAAATAATCTAATCAAATTTCAAAAATTTATTAAATAATTAATTTTATTTAATTAATTAACCTTAATTGATTAATTACCATTAATTAATTAATTAAATTCAATTTCCTATAGTTTAAATTTGAATATTTAAACTTACTAATTAAATTAATTTCATTCAATAAAGCAATTCTAAATAAAAAAGAATTCAGTTATCTCACATGTTGAAAACTTTAATTAAATAAATAAATTAAATATTTATTTATCTTCAAAAAGATAACTCCAATCAGGTCACATGGGTAACTTCACCCATCTCTCTAGTCCACATGGGTAACTTCACCCACCTCTTTAGTTCAAAAAGGTAACTCACAATTAGCTCTTCAGTCAACCAAACTCTATCTCCTCTTTACCAATTGAAGAGATGGAGTTTACTGATGGCTTCTCCAATTCCTTTTAATCTCAACCGTTCATCTCCCTATCTTTGGGATTGATCTCAACCGTTCATTTCATCCTCAATTCCTATATAAGAAACCCTTCATAACCATTTGAAGGATCCAGGATTTCAAGCTCTCGTGTGCCATTACTATGTTAGTTTGGTTCTAGCATTCAAGCCATCTTGCAATCACACACCAATTTCAATTAGCAAATTCTTGACACTTCTCAAGTCATAGATGCTGCCCACGCCAATACTGAGCATCAAAAATAGCATTTTGGAAGGAGTAGAGAGAGACAATAGAAGCTTCAAGCACTTTGGGGTTTGCATTCATTTGTTTTCCTTTTCATTGCTTGTACATTTTATTGGTTACGTTTCAAGTTATTCATTTTATTAGTTCTTGTGTATTGGATTTATATCATTGTATAACCATTGTTACTAACCCTCGCCTTTGGAAAGCTTCAGAACCACGGATCACGATTGAAGAAGGCATACATTTTGGTGAACCCGACGTGAAACAAATAGCCTAATTATCTCTTGCAGACGACAAACATAATTGATCAACCATGGCCGTACAGTCACAAATATAAAAATTTATATTTTTGTTTATATCTGTGTTATTTTGCAATTGCTAGTATTTTGCCGCAATTCACAAAATTGTACCGCAATCGACTGGTTTAATACCATAATAGATTATAGGTTTCCACATTTCTTTTCTATCATTTTCTTGGTCTCTGTCTTTTCTACAGTTTGCCGCAATTGATCCACTAGTATCACCATCAGAATAATTGTACTACAATTGACAGATCTAGACCATAATTGACAGATCTAGACCGCAATTGACTGATCCAGACTGCAATCAATTGTGCATTACCAAAAGTGAAAGTGCTTTTCTTCTATTGATATATTTATGCCATAATCACCTATCATTTACCGCAATTGCCTGTGCATTGCCACAATCGCCTACAAAATTTCTCATCATGGCCAAAATTCTTTATCTTGCAATCTAAAATTTGATATTTTCTTTATTTTTTTGTAGGATGACAAGTTCCCACGAATAGGAAGGGTAAGTTGTTGGTGAGTATCATTCATTTTTTCAAAGTTATGTATACTCTCATTTTACAAAAATCCTTTTGATACTAACTTGTTTAAACAAAGCAAACTAAAAGGAATTCACTTGTCAATTTGGGTTTAAAAAGAACAGTGTTTGTCAAACATCTCACATTTCAGATTTGGGCTTAAAATTGATGTGGGGACTAAAATTGAATAAGGCAAAAAATCTCTCAAATTTGGTGCAATAAAAATTGAACAAGCAATCAACACCTACTTTTTGGTCTTAAAACTGAATACTTGTGCTTGTATGGTGGTGTAGCTTAGTTCACATTTCAAACTTTCAAAGCTTAATCGATTTACCTTGTGTCTTGAGTTTTGGGTGCACTTGCACAATCTGTTAGATTAGAAACCTTTATAATTTTTAGAAAGGCCTGTCCGGGGAATGTGCTTCTTCCTTGGAGAATGACCTCAAATATGTAATCCTTCTGATCGGTATATAAACAAGGCACAAACCAAAGTTTCATCTTATCTAGCCAAGCTCAGGAGAGGTGTGTTGGTGATAGTCTGGATCGGGTGAATATCCCTAAGGAGCCAGCGTGATCAACTAGGATCTTAAGTGAGTCACACATGTACAAACTAATTGGAGAGACGCCACAGACCCTTACTACAACCTTGTTAATTAGAGGCCAACTTGATTTTCCTCTGAACAGGTACCTTATTATAGTGCAAGGGATTGCAGAATTTCCCCCCAAGATTCCCAACATATGTGTCCCACGACATTTGTGTAGTGAAAGAGATCTTCACTCCACGGAAACAATACCTAGAAATGACAATGTCATGGACCTTCGTGTCCTAGTAGTGTGACAATTGCTGTGTGAGCTAACAAACATTCAAACATTGGGCCTATAACATTGTATTCTAAAGCCATTAACCTAGAATAATTTGATTATTCATCATTGAGACCTCGTGATAACCTTGCAACTTGAAAAAGTTGTAGAACATACACATTATCAATCTCCATTCTTCAAAACACAGTGTCTTTTGTGCTTGTCCTTTGATTAGTTTCTGAAAATGAAAAACAAGCATCCAAATATCAAAATGAGTCAAACGTGTTAAAGTCTAGGGTTGTCAACATCAACTATGTTTCAAATCAGAAGTCTTGTTCCAAAATATCAAAATTGTTAGACAGTGGCACTTATCCTCTAGTATTTTTGAGATAGTTCCCCTTTTACCCTAGTTTCCCACATTTTGCCACAATTGACAGAAGTCTACCACAGTTAACTTGTTTATTGGCGCAATTGTCCTATTTATTACCACAATCAGTGTTAAACTACCGCAATTGACCATTTAGTTTACCGCAATCGGTAGAGTTGTACCATAATTGACCAAAGAAATATTATTCCTATTTTGACCTAAAAACCTTGAAAGAACTCTTCATTTGGTGTCCAAAACTAGTGTCTATCCCAAGAAAAAATTAAGAACATTATGTGAATCTCTAAAAATTAAATATCATCCCTTCTCTGAAAAGCACGATTATTGTCAAAAACATTGTTAGTTCGAAAGCTCAGACTCGAAATACCTTGATCTCATCATATCAAACATCATCATCTTTATCGAAGTGACCTTGTCCAAGGCAAAGGTTGACAAATCTTATCTTTTTACATCATCACCACTTTGAGATCAAGATATATCAAAATCTATCCTTAGAATTACCCTTGTCCAAAACATAACTCAAACTTCCTTAGAAAGGATATTCTTCTTTGTTTTCTTTATATCACTTGTTTTAGTTACAAAATTTTGACCACACTATGTCTCAAAAACCTCATGGAGGGCCTTACACAAGGTCAAAGGCTAGATTACAACTTGATGAGTCATATATCAATAGAGTCCCTGCTTGGGAAATAGAGAGAGAAGATGACCCCTTTGTAAACACCAGTTCTACTCTGTTCATTGAACAACCCCGTGGGGAAGCTCTTTTCCAAAATGTCATAGAAGTGGAACTAGAGGATATAGAGCAACATGCTTATTCCACACAAGTAGTTGACATTGTTGAAGAGAGGAATCCTGAGTGATTCTTAGCCATGCTAATAAATAAGGGATTCAAACTCCCCGCTGAATTTAGTGTATCAACCATATGGCCTGAAAACCCTCTTGCAGGTCAAAACACTACTCAACCTCCTTAGATACTGCCTATTGTCTCTCAAATCTTTCCACCATTGGTACTACCCACATTGACACATGCAATACCTAGTCAAACCAATGGCATGAACTAGGCCAGCACATCTTCCACTAAAACCATGATAGGCTCACAACTAAGTGCACCTATGGTTACTAGTATCCTCCCAGCTTTGGTCACATGGCTGGGGAAATCAAGCTCTCAAGCTACACCAAACACCAACTGTTCTGAAACTATGTCACTGTTGCAGTAAACTCATACTAGTCTTGGGATCAACACCTCATGCCCACAGGGATCCATCTTTGTAGGTACAACTTATAGTAAATGCCCACCCAAGGCTACACCTTTGCCCATTCTGACATCAATCCAACCTCCGTAACAGCAACCCCAGCTTCAGTTGCCTCAAAACCAACCTCTGTAACAACAACCCCAGCTTTAGTTGCCTCAAAACAAACCTCCACAATAGCAACCCCAGCTTCAGTTGCCTCAAAACCAACCTCCACAATAGAAACCCCAGCTTCAGTTGCCTCAAATCCAACCCCAGCAATAGAAACCCCAGCTTCAATTGCCTCAAAAAAAACCCCCACAATAGCAACCCCAGCTTTAGTTGCCTCAATTCCAACCTCAACAACAACAACCCCAGCTTCAACCCCAACCTCAACAGTGGCAATATCAACCCCAACAGTATTAACCCCAGTTCAAATCATAATATAAAACACATCAAAACCCACCATGGGCTACTCATGTGCCCCCATTTCAAAATCACTCAGTGGGAAATCAATATCAAGTACCCATGATGAAATCCTATGTTCCTACTCAAGGGACATAGAGGCGTAGCCTCATACATAGTACAACACAGAGGAACATCCTCACACACTAACCTCAATATCAAATGGACATGTTAATGCAACAAATTCAAACCCTTCAAACCCAAATGATGGATATGCAAAATCAGGTGCAAACTAAATCCTACACCACAGAGGAATTATACCCATACCCCTTTAACCATTCTCTCCACATGTCTTCATTCCCAAATCACTTCTCGGTACCAAAATTTGACAAATATAGGGGCAATACCAACCCTATTGAACATATTCGAGAGTTATTTTCTAGTTGCATCAAATTCACCCATGATGAAACATATTTAATGTGATTGTTCCCACAAATCTTGGCTGGACCAGCAATGGAATGGTTCTCACATTTACCTCATGGCATTCAGTCTTGGGGTGGACTAGTTGAAAAGTTCATAGCTCACTTCCATCATAACATCGAGCGCAAGATCAGCATCAAGGACCTTTGCGATATCAAACAAATGGATGGAGAGTCTTTTGTGAAGTTCCTACAAAGATGGAGGAATACAACAAACTTCATAACATATGATGTGCCTAAACAAGACCTAATATTCATGTTTGTTGAAAATCTAATTCTGGACATGTCATTCACAATAGAATTACAGTTATCTCTAAACTTCACACAACTCATCAAATGAGGAATTCATTGTGAGAAGAACTTAGTCAAACGAGGAATCCTTGCAGATCGAACACAAACGAATACAAACAAAAATGCAACATACAAAGCTAAGTGGTGGAACGAAAAAAAATTACTAGCAATGGTGTCATTGATGTGAAGATAGTCAACTACGCACAACCTAAGGTGTCACTACAAGGCACACCTATGGCCAACCAACAACCCAAAAGGCACACTCAACAATAATACACCCAAAACCAACCTCTACACCCAAAACCAACCTCCCCCTATAAAAGTGGCCACTGTGTCAAATAGTCAACAACAGAATCAATGCAGACCATGGTTTCAATTCCAGGAATGAGATTTCACACCATTAGGAGAGCCGATAGAATTAGTGTTACGCAAATTGATACAATCAAACACTGTCACTCTCCCCAAAATCAAGGAATTTGAACAAGATGAAAAAAACTAAGGTGGTATAATAACAAAGTCTTCTATGAGTTTCATCGGGTGAAAGGGCATAAAACATCTAACTATTACTGATGGAAACACACTATCCAAGACCTGATTGACATAGAGACCATAAATGTGACAAATACCCAAATGAAAGGCACAACTGATCACACTATTTTCAATGATACCTTTCATGATCACAAAAATGGAAAAACCTCTAGGTCTGGTGGAAAGGCAAAACAAGTTAACTATACATATGCCAACAATGATAATGTTATCAATTGCCTCAACCCTTCAAATAGCCATGTGGCTACTATCACTATCAAAGACCAAGGTAACAAATGTGATGTAACAATGCGTCATGCCAAAGTTGTCTTGCAAAGAGTACCATCCTCATCTACTGTATCCACCAATCCTAAAGAAAACTCAGATCCATAGCCAAGTATAGTGGATCAACTAAAGTGCACACCTACCTAGATCTCCATGTTTGACCCATTGCGCATATCTCCATAGCATAAAATGGCACTTGACCAAGCCCTTCAGAATGAAGCTTTCCCAGGGGACATAACACCTGAGAGCTTCCAAATGATGGTTAACCATATAGCTACTAACAAACATCCCACATTCACAGACTGTGACGTGCTGCTGCATAAACCCCTGCATAATGATCCTTTGCACTTACTGGTCTAGGTCAAAAAAAGTGCTATCCATAGGGTCCTTTTTGATGGTGGAGCTAGGTTAAACATATGTAATCTAAAGTTAATC
The DNA here is from genome assembly GCA_018584345.1 of Thuja plicata. NCBI lineage: Eukaryota > Viridiplantae > Streptophyta > Pinopsida > Cupressales > Cupressaceae > Thuja > Thuja plicata. Next base: position 29,267 of record MU221412.1, read on the forward strand.
AAGCAACTAGGCTATTCAGAATCAAGCATTGATGTCACAAGGAGGATAAATATTAGAGCTTATGATGAAGAGGAAAGGTCCTCTAAAGGTATTATCAATCTACCTGTCTGTATTGGTCTAGTGGTCAAAAACACTCCCTTCTAGATCCTAGACCTTGAGTTGGGATACAACATCCTACTAGGGAGACCCTGGATACATGAAATGCAAGCTGTACCTTTGACATACCATTAATGCATCAAGTTCCCACACTAGGGAGAGGAAATCATCAAAGAGGGAGATCCTAATCCTTTTCAATACTGTAATGTTGTCTAAATCAGCACTGATAACTAGGTCCCCTCAAACCAAGGTGCTAGCATCCCATCCTCTTCATATTCAAATCCTAAGTATGTCACATGGACAATAGGAAAGATAGCCATTAACCAAGACACAAGTATTCCCTCTACTTCAGATTCAAATCCTAAGGATGTCACACAAAAAGCAGGCAAAATATCCATCACCAACAAAGGCTATGGTGAGTACAGATATGAAGATGCTTTCACCATCATGTACATGCCTTAGAGCCCAAGAACTTATGACATGCCACAACCTATTATTACAATAGAAACTTTGCAGCCTATTCTATTCAAATGTACGCCCACAACCTTTGTCCAATGGGGAGACATATCAGAAGAAAAGCCATTTGAACAAGATATCAGTACATGGTTATACCAAGACCCACAAGAGACAATCTGAAAAAACCTACCCCTGTCAAACTATGGTAATGGTTATACAATGTTACAAAGATTTGGGTATGATGGTACAACCAGGCTGGGGCCAAGACAACAAGGCATAATGGAATTGTCTCTCCCACCAACCCAAAGAAGCAAGAGAGGGTTGGGATATGGACAACAAAGAACCGGTCTAGTGATCCAAGACATCCAAGTCAATCAGGAACAAATAGTAGAGATGCACCGGGGGCACAATATAGAACATGTCTTGATAAGTAACATATCAGCATAGTTGTTGCCTGCCGAAGAGGGAACCACACAAACCCGAATAGACCTCCACATAGAAATTGATGATAATGAAGGAAGTGAGACATCTAACGAGAATTATATTGAGACTGACTCCCACGAGTATGAGTGGAGATCCTTTCACAACTCTGAACAGTCAATCCCAGATTATTCCCCTCAATTAGACACTATAATAAACCTAGAAGACTTATTTCACCAACTGTTCATTACCAAAAAAACCTATATAGATAAGCATGTCATTTATCAAACCTCAAGTGGTGCATCCACATCATAGTCTAGTTTTGTAGGAACCATGTCTGTAGTCCCTTTAAGTCAACTAGAGTCAGACAACCGTGAAAGTATCTATCTTGTACACATGGAGCTAATAGAGTGGGATCAACAAGGACCCCTGATTTAGATGTCTTCGAGAATGATCAGGCTATTGCTAATTTCATGGGACTTAGGGAAGGAATTCCATCAGGAGACCACAAGGAAGGATTCTCCATTGACCGCAACAGAGCGGCATATTTTGGGAGGTAGCTCCTCTTTCCATTCCACAAAAGAATGATAAAAAATCTAAAAAAAGATGTATGTTCTAGCAAAAAGCTTACTGAGGTGCTAGAAGATGGAAAGAATGAACTCCTCCCCTTGACAGAGGAGAAATCGGCATTACTAGCAGAAGAAATAGAGGAAGTCAATTTGGGAGATGACAAGAACCCAAAGAACATATACTTGGAAAAATCACTCACCCCTGAGGAGAGAGAACAATTTTTCAACTTATTTAAAGAAAGGATGATCAAATTCACATGGTCATATTTAGATATGTTAGGATTAGATCTAGAACTCATGCTACATCATCTCTTGTTGCTACCCAAAGCCAAACCTGTCAAGCAAAAGCTAAGGAAGATGCATCCCCATGTTGCATTGTTAGTGAAGGTAGAATTGAAGAAGCTCTTGGATGCTAAGTTCATAAGACCTAACCATATGTAGATTGGATATCTAACTTGGTACTAGTTACAAAGCACAATGGTCAAATATGGATTTTCACAGACTTCAGAGATCTCAACATAGCTTGTCCCAAGGATGATTTTCTTTTACCTAACATTGACATGATAGTGGACCTATATGCTGGACATCAAATGCTATCACTCACGGATGGCTTTTGAAGGTATAATCAGATAAGGATCATGCTAGAAGACCAACATAAAACAACTTTCACATGTCCTTGGGGCACTTACGGTTGGAATGTCATGCCATTTGGTCTCAAAAATGTAGGCACAACATATCAAAGGGCTATGACAACAATATTTCATGATCTCATCCACAAAACAATGGAAGACTATGTGGACAACATACTAGCAAAGTCAATGCTTCACAAAGATCATCTACAAGTATTGGGACCAATCTTTGATAGAATGCAGGAATACAAAGTCCATTTAAACCCAAAGAAATGTGCATTCAGTGTCACAGCAAGAAAGCTACTGGGGTTCATAGTGTCACATAGGGGCATCAAATTAGACCTAGAGAAAGTCAAAGCAATATTGGACATGCCTCCACCATCGAACCTGAGACAACTAAGAGGGTTACAAGGAAGGCTCCAATCAATTAGACACTTAATAGCTCAGCTAGCAGATAAGTGCCACCTATTCCAACATCTACTACACAAAGACATCAAATTCATATGGACAAAGCAATATAAACAAGCATTCCAAATATTCAAAGACTACCTCCCCAAGTCTCTGATATTGGTGCCACCAGTCTAAGGTAGACCATTTCTTCTGTATATCTCAGCAACATAATCAACATTAGGTGTACTCCTGGCACAACATGATGATGCAGGTAAAGAAAGGGCCATCTACTATCTAAGAAGAAGATTGGTAGGATATGAACTCAACTATATGCCAATTGAAAAGTCATGCCTTGAAGTTGTTTTTGCTTCCCATAAGCTGAGACATTATATGTTGAGTCACCAAACAAAGTTGATCGCACATGTTGATCCTTTAAAATACCTCCTAAGAAAAGTAGCACTCACCAGATGAATTGCGAAGTGGGTAATGATCTTAAGTGAGTTTGACATTGAGTACATAGACAGAAAGGCCATCAAAGGGAAAGTGATCATAGATAAACTAGCAAAGGCACCCATTCAGGACCATTAGCCTATTATTTCAAACTTTCCTGATGAATCTATTATGACACTACAATAAGGGATTGAGGTATGGAAACTATACTTTGATGGGTCATGCACAAACCATGGTGTGGTGGCAGGGATAGTGCTTATCACTCTAGATCATGATACAATTCCAAAGTCTTTCAAACTCAATTTCCCATGCACAAATAACATAGTAGAATATGAAGCACTGCTCATTGGTTTAAAGATAGCAATTCAATGGAGAATCAAGAACCTTAAAGTCTTTGGAGATTCACAACTGGTCATCAATCAACTCAACAATGATTATACAACCAAAGATGAGAAGCTAATACCATACAAAGCATAGATGGAAACACTACGTACCAAGTTCCATTACATCTTCTTTGAGCAAGTCCCACGAGCACAAAACAAAGCTGCAGATGCGATGGCTACAATAGCATCAGTAATTGATATGCCAAGTAACAAAACAAGATTCCAATATCTAGTAGAGAAACTCTTGGTGCCATCACATCAAGCATCCATCATAGAATTAGCATGCATCCTTGTTAGTCCTAAAAACCCATGGTACCAAGATGTCTTAACTACCTCCAAAATAGTGTATTACCTCCCAATTTGTCTAGAAACTAGAGAAAGTCCCTCATCCTCCAAGCCTCTAGGTATACCATCCTCTCAACTACTTTATATAGATGAAGTCAAAATGTAAAGCTACTACATTGTCTCACTTCCATGGAATCCTAGAGATCTTTGTACGAGGTACATGAAGGAATATATGGAACCCACGGAGGTGGCAACAACTTAGCTAAGAAGATCATCTGCATGGGGTACTATTGGTCCACAATAGAGATAGATGCACACAAACATGTACAAAGGTGTAGACAGTGTCAGATTCATGGAGACCTCATCCATGCAGTAGCCTAAGAACTAAATCCTATCACATCACCATTGCCATTTTCCATGTGGGGATTTGACCTAGTGGGAAAAATTACACCTTCTTTAGCAAATGGACACAAATACATCATAGTAGAAACAAATTACTTCACCTAGTGGGTGGAAGAAATTCCCCTCACTTACATCACCAGAAAGAAGATATCAATCTTCATACTTAACCACATCATTTGTGGATACAGGATTCCTCAAACCATCCTAATAGATCATGGTACACCTTTCCAAAACAAATATGTCAAAGATATATGTGAATAGTTCCATATCAAAGAAGGGTTCTCTTCCTTTTATTATCCTCAAGGGAACGACCAAGACGAAGCTACAAAAAAAACAATCTTGAAAATCTTGAAGAAAATAGCGAACGAATCAGGATGAGACTGGCATTTACAGATTAGTCCTGCATTATGGGCATACATAACTAGCATGAGAAAACCTACAGGAACCACTCCTTTCTCCCTAGTCTATGGATCAGAGGTGGTATTACCCCTCAAAGTGGAAATCCCATCCCTAAGGATATCTTTGATGAACCTGATTACAGATGAAGACTACAGAGTAGCAAGGCTCAGTGAACTGGAGTTACTAGATGAAAGAAGACAGCATGCCTTCAACCACTTACAAGGCTATCAGAATCACCTTAGAAGGAACTATCATAAGAAGGTGAGGTCATGAACATTTGAGGTAGGAGACCTTGTCCTCATGGAAAATCAACATAACTAAGCAGAGCGAGTCAAACCTGGAAAGTTCGAGCCTAACTGGCTTGGACCATTTGTCATTGTCAACTCTACTCAGAGTGGGGCATTCATACTAGTGACACCAGAAGGAGATCATGTCCTCAGATACATCAACAACATGTACCTCAAGAGATTCTACCCTTGACATCTCTATGGTTAAGGCACCTATCTACATATCCATAAAATACCAAAAAAATTAGAAAATACAAAATGTTACCTTGGGGAAAACCTGGAAAATAGGCGCCTTGCGACATAAAATAAAAAAATAAAAAAATAAAAAAAAAAAGAAAGCAAAAAATTAAAGAGAAAAAAAATCGCTCTCTCAGTGAAAACCTGGCAAATAGGAACTATTGAGTAGGTACCTTTGTGAAAACCTGGAAAACATGCGCCAAGTGTTCAAATCTAACTTCACCATCAATGAACTCCAAAAGATTGAACACACTTAAAAATGCAAGACTGACTACCCAAGCTATATCTAGAAGCACAAACCCCTCTAAGCACCAGTCTTATCCATGGTTACTACTAGTCCACCAAACTAGGGGGCGATTTCAAATATCCTGGAAAATCCCTAAAAAATTAGAAAACACATCAAAAATTTCTAAAAATGATAAAAAATGTTTTGAGAAAATCAATCTTCATCAAAAACAATCAAAAAATTGCAAAATCCCAAGCAATAAAAGCCAACTCTGTTATCAAGGGAGAAAAGGGCGATCACACCTAGTCAATCAATGTCACAATCATGAGCTTTGCAAATTAGCATTGGGCTCATCTGACACAGCTTTATCAATATATCAAATCAATCAGCAAGCAAACTGGCGAACAAGCCAAGCTATCAATTATCACAATCATGGGCTTTGCAAACCAGCATGGGGCTCATCTGACACAGCTTGATTAGCTACCAACATGATCACAAATCAATCAATCAAATCATATCAATCATCTTACATAATGATGGATACGCTCAAACTAGACAGGTCAATCTTATATGAGTAACCTATTATCGAACCAAACACACTCAAGCAATCAATCCAATCAAGCCTATCCAAAGTGTCGAGCCAATCAAGAGAATCCAACTGTATCAAGGAACCATCCAAAAATGTTGACTAGGTCAGTCAGTCGGTCATATGTCAGTCTATATTTCATGGTTATGTTCTTACGCTACTCCAGGATCCACCATGTGAAGAGAGTAGCTATGATAGATCATGAATTATTTTCTTTGATTGTTGTCTGTTGAATTTTCACTTCGATTTTAGGGCCATGATGATTTAGGATAAATCTAGTAAGCGGTGTCACTTATCTAGCATCTATGCAGTTCCATGATCTGAGCTTAACCCTGGAAAAGAATTGGATATTCCTTCTCTTTTATTTTCTTGTTTGGTTTATAGAATCAAGAGCTCGCAGCACTATTCAAATGGACTCTGAGTGTCTTGGAGTTCTATCTTGGTTTCTATGGTCATTCCCTTTATGTTGCAATCAAGAGCTCACAATGCTATCCAGATGGACTCTAGGGGCATAGGATTTCTATCTTGTTTACTTTGGATTTCCCTTTCAGAATCAAGAGCTTGCAGTGTTATCTAGATGGACTCTGGATGCATAGGAGTTCTATCTTGATATCCTTGTTGCAGTTTCTTTAGAGGACAAAGCGGTATCTAGATGGTCAATATTTGGGTGCTTTTGGTTCTCTTTCTTTTCAAACAGGGAATATAGTTGAACCCAGATGGTCAATATTTGGGTGCAATAGGTTCTCTTTCTATTCAATCTCTCTACTCCTTCCGCTATCAAGAGGTCATGGCGGTATCCAAGTGGTATGTGATCTGGATACATTGGACTCTCTTCAGGATTTCAAAAAGTACAAAAAAAAAGATGCAATGATGACAAATATTGGAAATAGGGGCAACGACTTGGGACACTCATCTTTTCTATCAATTCATATCTATTAAAAAAAAAGAAAAAAAGAAAAAATAAAATCCTTTCTATCATTCCATTCTATTAGATCAATCTCAGAGAACATATATCCAAACTAACTTCTTTCTAATTAACACATGCATTACTCAGATATTTTGTGCATAATAGATTGCATTCATTCCATTTAAGTGCATCAGAAAATGAAAAAAGCATAGTAGTTGCATACATGGTAAATCATAAATCACATGCATCCATAAGAATCTCATATAAACATGCATTTCATTTCCACCATCCTGCATAAGCATGTTAGTATCATAGGAAAAGTAAATCATCCATCTACAAGTTGGCATCATAGGAATCATACTGCATATACATCTCATCATCTAAAACCACATCATATAAACTCATACATATAGAAAGTAAACCAATGCACATCATATCAAATCACTAGCTGCATCTCATATAATCAAAATATCTGAGTATAATGAACAGTCACAAGTCTGAACAAAGGAAGGTAATCAACATATATATCAATAAATATCAGTGTGCCGGGATACAAAAATGGATACTACTCAAAGTATATCAAATGAACATCACTACAAAAATGGTACATGATACATAATAGGATCAACATGTGCTACGCCCACCCTTGCCAAGAGGTGGT
>MU221420.1:49488-69435 GCA_018584345.1 Thuja plicata
GTATTTCTTCTTTGATGACGATCTAGATTTAATGGCGACGAGTACTAAACCCACCACCATTACAACCTGAATGGTAGTCCAAGCTTCAAACAAATAATAGTTGGCCATATTGCTCAACCACTACTTAATTGCTTAACAGAGATAGAGAATATGAGCTTCCCAACACACACACACATATATATATATAGGTAAAGCATGGCTAAATAAATAATAATTAAAACATTGTCTGATAATTAATTGATGATTATGCTAGTTAATTCGGGTCCTCTTTACAAAAACAAACCATGTGACAATTGCTTTCTTTATTTTGGGTATACTTGTTTTGTGGCTATGCTTATGTGACAAACAGGTTTGACAATGAAATTTGTCTCCTGGTTACATGTTCCATGTTCCTAGATTGATTGATGATGTGACCTATTTTGTGCTTATAATTTCTATAATTCAGATAATGTTTTTGCACATTTTTAATTTGTGTGGTTATATCTGTTTATAAGTCTTTTCCATTGTTTTGGAGGAATCTTTTGTGAGCATGTTTAAAATATTTTCATTTCCAATGATAAAGTTCATAATGACTTATGTGTTTGCTATGTATATTTCCAAATTGATGGAGTCATTATATATTATCTATACAAATGATTTTAAGATCAAAAAACATGAGGGCTAATTATAGGTTGGTACATATTTTTTTTTTTTTAAAATTAGGAGGAATTGTGACCATATGTAAAAACTTTACAACTAAATTAATAAAGTTAATAAATTTTGTGCATTGTTATGTATATCTAAATTGATGGGGTGATATATTTAATGTGTGCAAATAATCAGAAAATTCTCTACATGGGTCAATTATATGTCAATACTTTTGTAATATTTTTTGTGATATGCTTGGGAAAATTCTTTTGTGACTATGTTCAAAAGATTTCCACCTCAAATAATAATTTGATGATGAACATTGTGTCTTGTTATATCTGTTCATAAGTTGATTAGGGTGATATAATTTGTGAGTATAAATACTAAATTAATATAATTTATAAGTGATAATACTAAATTTTTATAATATTTTACTTCAGTGATTCTATAATATAATTTTATGTGTTGTACATAATAATAGATATAGGATTGTTAAGTTGTAAAATCAATTTTAAAATGTACAAAGATTATATAAAAAAAAAAATTTTGATTTTTTAAACTTATTAAATAAATTCATTTTTTTCTTTATGAAGCATCATTTCATGACTGTAGACATCTAAATTGAATCATAAACAACGTATATAATTTTAAGAAATTCTTAAACTATAATGTAACTATAGAAGTAAATAAAAATAAAAATTGTTGGAAGTTACTTTTCCATTGTTTATTTTGGTTTCTATGTAGGTTTGACTTTTCCCTCCATTTACATTATTGCTTACATTTGTTTTTTGAAATGTCACCTTGAATACTAGTTTCCAATTATTTTGTTTATTCGTTGACAGATCCAACGAATAGCATATTTTATTTGGTTTATAACTTGATAGATTCAAAATGTGATATGCAATTGTGTGGATCACAAAATAGTGAGATACCCATTTTGGATTGACAATTCAAGTTTTTGATTAAGTAAAATAGGTTTTACAAGGTTCCTGAAACCTGAAACACAGTATTTTAGAGATAAAACATTAAAAATAGCAAATGAAAGATCGGTTCCTAAGAGCAGAGCAGGCCAAAAAGACCAGAACAAAAGAACAGCTAAAGCTTCTAAAAAAGTAGATAAAACCTGAAATAGAAAAAATGCCCAGGGAACCCTAAGAAAGGTCCACCAAGAGAGTGGCCACCTTGGCCTCAAGTAGCTCCATATTGGCAGCCGAATCCTTGATTTTCTGGATGGTGCTCTCCCCATCCTTTTCCTTAGATTTCTTGGTTCTGGCCCTAGTTCGTTTGCCAGGTCCCTAATCAGTGTTCTATTCGATCTCCACCTCTATGCTGGTCGCATCCTCCTCCAGCTTCTCAATGATGGTATTGGTGTGTTCTCTGGTCTATTTTAGAATGTTATAGCTTTGTTCATGTATGTTCTGGAGAGAAGATTCCACCTTGGTCATGTTGTCCTCCATCTTCTTGGCTCGGATGCTCAGGTTCCTCTGTTCCTCATCCTCACCATGCCTTTTCTCCTTATTGGTACCTCTAACCCTTTTTTTGAGGTCCTCAACTTCATAGTAGAGCCATTTGATTATTCTGTAATTATCTAACATGTTGTTTCTGGTGTTGTTGAGCAGGTTCATGTCAAATTCACTGGTATTGTTGCTTAGCACCACCATTGAGGGGTCAATAAATTTTTCCACCTTAATTTTTCCGCCTTCACCTTCTTTGACTTTGGGGTTTATAATTTCTCTAGTGATGCCTATTTTTAGCCATCTTAATGTTAAAGTCTCTCCAGCCAACGATCCTTCCCTTATCGGCCATATAACAACAGAAATATTTTTCCTAGTCCTCGCCCAAATTTTGGGGTGTGGAGTCTAAAATAGGGGAAGCTCTGCATTTCTTGTCCTCCATGGAGTTCCTATCAGCACTCGCCTCCTTATCTTTCTCCTTTCTGCTTTGGAGTTTTGCAGGCATGGTATGCTTCCTCATTCTACCTTTCCCAGTTGTTATTTCCTCCTCGCCTTTTGATTCCATGCCTTCCTCATTCTCATCATATTCCTCATCCGAGGAAATAATCATGGCTTTTAGTTTTTTGGGGGTAACCATGATCTCTTTTTTAACATTCTTTTGGATACCTTTCCTCTTCTTCGATGACAAGCCCTGGTAGTTCTTCTTTATTACATACTCCACATTCTCATCAGAATGCATGCCCTCACTATCCTCTATATCTGAGGGAATATAATTAGACCCCGAGGCCTCCCTCTCCTCTTTCTGACCAATTTCCTTGCCTGGGATTTGGGCCTTAAAGTATTCATAGATCAACAATAGAAGCCCTTCATGCATGGCGGGGTTAGAAATAGCCTTTTGTCTATATCCATTAATATTCTCATTTATAGAGGCATATAAATAAAAGGGAATAGACACCTGAATACCATGGAAAAAATAATTCAAAAGTACAAAATGGTAGGTGCAGATTCTATCAAACCTAGTATCAAGGTGATGTAGTAGATAATGGCCTGGAGAACAAACCTCTACAGAATTTTCATCCCATCTGGCAGGTAGTGGGTGCCAACTTTGGTGAGCTCGTTCTTTTCCTCCTCATTGCTAACATATTCATTGATTGTAGTGTCTAAGATCTTTTGGTCTCTGTAGAATTTTTTGCCAACAATGGAGATCCCCATAACCATAGAGATGACCTCGTCAGTCACCGTAAACTTTCTTCCCTTAATCTCAATACTACCTTCAATTGATTTTTTGATAAACAATCTAGTCACAGACTGCTTCCTGCCATTGAGCCTTTCAACAAAGGTAGAAATCCCACCGCTTTGCAGATATTTCCAGACTTTGGCCTGCCTCTGCCATTTTTTATTATCCTTTGCAGGCTCCCTTCTATGTCTTTCTCTGCCCATTGTGTGACGAAAATTCTCTAACAGGGGAAAATCTCTACAAAAACTAACTTTCGCCAAATGAATCTAGAAAGATCTTCTATGATGCCTTGAGTTGGAAGAAATGTCTTTGTATTTGAGTACCCAATAAGTGTGCGAGCTTTGATTGTAGTTATTTTCCTTCCATCCTCTCTCGTACTTACAATTTATGGCTACGCCCTTACCTTTTTGAGCTATCAGTATCATGATTAGTTTCTATGTGTCCCTCCTTGCCATGGATTCGGTCATAATCCACAATATATAAAGCTTCACATGGAAGATCTCCCCCACAAAGCCATCGTGTCTGCCTTTTGCTTCACACCACCCAGTTGGTGAACTAGTCAGCAACATGATTACCTTCTCTGTACATGTGGCTAATATGAACCCTTTCAAAGTTATTCAACAGGCTCTGTGTCTCCTCAATCATGTTGGCAATTTTGCATGAAGGAGGGTAATGGTTTTTAAGGAAGTTAATAATGTTTTGGGAATCACCTTCTAACCATATTTTTTTGATTCCCAAGTCATGTGCTAACTTTGTCACTTGGAGGGCTACGCTAGCTTCCACGAAATGGTTGGTGGGTGGTCCCACAATAGTGTGTCCCACTTTTTTTAACATCCTGATTTTTATTGAAATTGCACATTTTTAAGAAAATATGATGATTTAAGCCTTGAGAGGTCCCATTTGAAGGAGTAAATTCAAAGTGGCTAGATAAAATCCTCTTGGATCAAAATCCCTTTGGTATAATCCATGTACTCCTCACTCACACCTATAATCGAGTCTCCTTTGAACCCATCAAAATGCTAACAAAAAATGACTTTGACATTAAATTTTTGTGGGATCAATAAATTAATTGGAAAAACCCAAACATAGGATGATAGTACTTTGAGAAAGCTTTCCAATTATTATGAGTTATATATATATTGAGTTTATTAAGACTTTTCTTTTTCAGTTTTACTAAACATAGGTTGTCTCACCATTTAGCGACTTCTCTGTTCAACGCTTCTGGAAAAATAGTAAATTAGGGGAAAAAAATTATGAAAAATATCTAGGAAATAGGTATTTATGTTACGTTTCTATCAAAAAAAGAATAAATGAATTTTGATATACAGAGATAGAGTTAGAGTGATCCAAGTGAACATATGTCCAAATTATAATTAATGTCACTTCGTAACTCAAAAAACTAATAAATATTCAACCGAATTGAATGAAACCAAATGAATTCTATAGATATATGTGTTACAAACCTAAATTCAAAATAATTATGTTCTTATCAGTTTTATAACAAAATTTATGTTGATCAAAGTGAGTGTCACTCCTGAAAAATCCTGTTTTTTCACAAAAATAATTTTTGAAGGAGAAGGAAAAATGGATTCAAATAAATTACAATTTTTAAAAAAATATATATTTATAAACTAGACACAAAATGCTAAAAGTCACTAGTTTACATCATCTTCAAATTTTTAATGGTTTTACAACAATATATGTCTGAAAGTGAAGTTTCTTTTTAGAATATTCATTTGAGTGTCAAAGTTGACCAAAAAGTGGGACACAGTTTTGTGGGATCGCTCTGGTTTGAATGCCTAATGGGAAGCTGATAGCAGCAATGCCCTATCCATAGAAATTTTGAATAATTCCTTCACTTCCCCCTTACTCGGATTACCCTTGGCCGCGCCATCAAAATTATCTTTGGACCAGCCTTCCGGAGGAAAGCACCAGGTGTAGCTCTGTCTAATATCGATGGTCTTCTTGGGATCTGAAGAGTCGGCTTTACCAGCACCTGCAAAAGGATTAGTATTGCCACATAAAACAAAGTTCTCCAACAGAGCATGATGGATTTTTTCAAATATGATTAAGGGGCTAGCACTATGTTCTCTAAATATGTGATTGTTTCGCTCTTTCCATATGCCCCAGTAAATGTGAGGGAGCACCCATGACCATATTTTGTGAAAGGTAGTATTTTTGAAAGGCCAGGTCCAGTGAGAGAACATATCTTGCATAGAGGTAGGGAAACACAATTGGAGGCCAAAGAGCGACATGAAAAAATCCCAAACAGAACTAACATAGGGGTAGTGGATGAAAAGATGATCCACAGACTCCGCATGGCAAAGACAAAGAACACACCTGTTGGGGATAGGGATGCCATGTTTGAAAAGGTTATCAACAATAAGAATATAGTTTTGGAGCAAAAGCCAAAAAAAAACATTGATTTTCAGGATTAGGCTAGGTAACCAGGCTTTTTCCCAAAAAGGGGAGGCTCCTTGAATAAATTGGGCAAAATAAGAAGAGGCCATAGTCAAAGAGCCATGTGGGGATTCCTCCCAAATAAAATTATCTTTATTCTGGGAGAGAGAGATAGCATTGAGGGCCATGGTTAACAGTGTTAAATCCAGGGAAACAGAAGCGAAGTTTTCCCAGGAGTTCCCCACTCTGTAATTGTTGACCCTGTCCCCAAAGAGAAAGATGCAAACCTCCTTCCATTGATTGAAATTATTGATGTCTTTTAGGGGCTTAGTCGTGAGCCAATTTTTATTCCAGAAGCTAATACTGTGACCTACCAATTTTCCATTTCGCTCTAGACTTAGCCAACTCTTTAACATTTAGAATACCATTCTAGATATTGGAACCTTTCAGGATTTCTTCATTCTCAAAGAATTCATTCAAAGAGGCATTGGTCAGGTATTTTTCCTCAAATAAATCATGCCATTCCCCTTTCCCATGAAAAATCCTCCATATTTGTTTAACTTGAAGCACCTTATTAAAGGGCCTTAACCTTTTGATTCCCAAACCTTCTTCCCTTTTGGGAAGACAAACTTTTTCCCACACAATCAGAGGGATGTGATTATTCTCTTCCCCTCCTATCTAGAGAAATCTTCTTTTAATTTTCTCCAAGGCTTCGACCACTTTAGTTGGGATAGAGAATAGGCTAAGGGCGTAGATGGGGGGGTTTTGGAGAGTGGACTTAACCATTTGGATCTTGCTTGCTTGACTAAGAGTGATACCCTTCCACCCAGCCAACTTTCTATTAAATCTATCAATAAGTCAGCTCCATAACCCTTCTAGGGGTTTAGCTCCAAGAGGGAGACCCATGTAGGTGGAAGGAAGGGATCCAATACCACAGCCAAGAATTTTAGCCATTCTCCTTTGTCTGGCCTCAGGAGTATTGATAAAGAATAAAGAGCTCTTGTTCCAATTGATTGACTGGCCAATGGCCTTAATGTAAGAATCCAAAATATTTCTGACCACTTTGGCCTCATCCACCGAAGCTTCCCCACGTAAGATGGTATCATCAATGAATTGTTGATGAGATAAAATGGATTAACCAGAGGATGACTTGATACCTTTCAACTCACTAGCAATCTTTTGAGCAGAGATCGATTTTTCCTTGAGAACTCTACCAATATAATGAAGAGAATAGGGGACAGGGGGTCCCCTTGTCTCAAGCCCCTAGAAGAATTGAAGAAAGTCGAGGGGGAGCCATTAACCAGAACCAAAAAGGAGGGCAAAGAGATAAGTTGAAAGATGGTAAGGTAGAATTTACCATTGAAGTCATAGGCTGTTAGCACTTTCATCAAAAGTGACCAGTCCACCCTGTCATAGGATTTGGATAAGTCAAGCTTGAGGAGGAAACCTTCCCTATTCCAAGCTTCAAGAGAATGAATCACCTTGTGCACTGCCATAATAGAGTCCAAAATTTGCCTGCCTGGGACAAACCCCGACTGTTGGAGAGCAATGATAGAGGGGAGCACACTGAGAATTTTGATAGTGATAAATTTTGAAATGATCTTATAGAATGAGTTACAAAGGCTGATGGGTCTAAAAATATCCATGGAGTCTGCCCTTGTAACCTTCAGGATGAGCACAAGGAAGGTTGCATTAAGTTATTTAAGTAGGTTCTTAGACCCGACAAATTCTTGCACTGCTTTGACCAGATCAAATTTGACAACTGCCCAAAACTTGTGAAAGAAAAAAATGGGGAAGCCGTCAAGACCCGGGGCCTTGTCGCCAGGAAGGGAGTCCTAGGATTTTTTGACTTCAGCCATGTTGGGAATAGAACACAGGGCTTTATTTTGGTTCTCCAAAATGACTGAAGGAATGTTGTTCAAAAGATTCACCTGGTCCTTCTCAGACAAGTGAAAGATGTTTAGACATAAGAGATTTAAAGAAGTCTACAGCACTCAAAGAGATGTCTTTGTCTTCCTGCATAATTTGGTCTCCTCTTCTTATACCATTGATTCTATTAGCATTCTTGTGTCTCATAGTTGAGAGGTGGAAGAAATGAGTATTTTGGTCCCCCTCCTTCGGCCATTTGGATCTTAACCTTTGCTTCCAGTACATTTCCTCCCTTTCGATCACATTGTGGTACTCTGAGAGCTTTTGTTTTTCAAGAGTGAGATTAGAATCATCATACCTATCTCTTTGGATTTCATCTTGAATGAGGCCAAGGTCAGAGATTGCCTTTTCTTTGTAGGATAAGATGTCCCCAAACTCCTTCTTGTTCCAGATCTTTATATTAATCTTGACATTTCTGAGCTTTTTGGCAACTTTGAACATTGCTGAACCATTGATCTCGATATTCCACCATTCCAAGATTTTATTGTTAATGTTAGGATGTGAGATCCACATTCTTTCAAATCTGAAAGGGAAGTTCCTTTGTTTGATAAGCGGGTCAAGGATAAGGGAAATGGGGGAATGATCCAAGCCAATTCTCACCACAGTGGAAAGTTTACTGTTGTGGGAGTTCAACCAATCAGTCATTATCAAGGCTCTATCCATCCAAACTTGGATGCAGTCCCTCTTGGTTCTCTTATTGCTTCAAGTAAAATTAGCCCCCTGAAGGTCCACATCTAGCGGAGCTAGATCATTGATAAAGTCCATGAGATCTTGCCTAGTATCAGGATCTGGGTTTATCCCACCCTATTTCTCCCCTACTTTGAGAGGGGTATTGAAGGCCCCCATGATAATACATTTGGAGAGATCTAACAAAGAAATAATGCCTCTAAGTTTATCCCAGTAAGTTCTACACCCACTTTTAGAGTTTGGAGCATAGATGTTGATAATGTACCAGCTATCATAAGTTTTTAAATTTTTGAGATTAAGAATTAGAACGTTACCTTCTTCGTAGACAATATTAGCATTCCATAGAGAGGAGTTCCACAGAGTCGTCAGCCCACCAGATGCACCATCCGAGCTAATGGCAGTCCTATCCATCAACTTGCAAAATTTAACACCTTCCAGTTTTTCCTTATTCATCTTCGTTCCTTGGATTAAAACATAACATCGGGTCTATGATCTGTAATCATATTTCTTATTACATCCTGCTTATGTGACCCATTGAGACCATGAATGTTTGAAGAGATTACCTTCATTTATAACTTGGAGTGCAGGCTGCTTGGATGGTCTAGTGAGTTCCATCTTCTATGTTCTTGCAGGCTTCTTCTTGCCGAATCTAGAATAGAGATTTTCACCCTGGCATTTTCTTTATTCCTCCTAGATCAACTTTTTTCTTGCTTCTAGTTGTTGCTAGAGATACCGGGGATGGATCTCTACTACTTTTTTTGTTCCTAACCTTAGTCCATTCACTCTCCTTCCCTTTTTTGTGTTTTGCGAACATTGCTTCCATTCTGGTGAAACTCCCCAGAGTAGCCGAGTTTATCATATCATCCAGATCCTTTTCCTAACCCTCTAGTTTTAGGGTTCCATGAGTATATTCGTCCATCGGGAGTTCCTACCTTGGAAAGAAAACACCAATCTCCTAGGACGTTTCAGGGGATCAAGGAGCCACCAAAGAGGGAGAAGGAGGAAACTTTGTCTCATAACACAAGTCTTCAGAGGCTTTAAGGATACTTCCTTCCGAGACAGGGGCAGCATTCACAAAAGGCATCAAGTCCAAACAATTTGACACCATCGTAGGGTTCTTTAATGGAGCCTCAGTTTGAATACTGGTTGATTCAACCCCTTCCCCACGTTTGCAAGGTTGGTCGAATGAAGGTTCCTTCTTTCGCCATACCTGTGAAACATCTTGGTGATTCACAGACTTGGAGGCATTAGTAGTGAGGTCCTTAGATTTTCCTTCAGGCTTTTGGGCTTTCTTCACTTTCTCCTTAGTGAGAACTAGACATTTCCTTGCCATATGCCCTTCCTTCTTGCAGTGAAAGCATGCAAAAGGCACACTTTCATATTCCATTTTCTGTAATTGTTTTCCTAACTTTGAGTGGATTTCTATGACCTCTGGCATATCTTTCCCTTGTTTGACACCTATGCAGATCCTTGCATAGGTGAGGCGTCCTCTATCCACTGTTACTAGGTCAATCAAAAGGAGCTCACCAAAGGAGCTTGCTAAACCCGCAAAGACATCTTCAAACCAGAACTCTAGAGGGAATTCAGGTAACCTAACCCAAATCGGAGCTTGGATGTAAAATGAGTCATTCAGGTCCAAATTAGGAGTCCATTTCTGTAGGGCAAGAGTCAATTTTCCAATAGCCCACGCCCTAGCACAAAGGATCTTGGTATATTCTTATGGACACAAAATCAAATGATAAAAAACCCCTTGCCATAGATTTTATTTCAACTTGGCCCTTTAAATTCCATTTCCTCCTGGCAAAGGATCTAACAACATCTATATTAGGCCTAGATCCAGCAAACTTTCCCACCAAGGTGAGGAACATTGTTGGAATATTATGGTCTATGAGCTCATCCGGTAAGGAGATAGCATACTTTCCCTTTTCCTTTATAGACAGATCTTTTATAGCCGAAAAAGGGACTTCCATGTGGGTCTGATCCCAAATAAAGTTGACCAAGGATGATGCCAAGAAGAATCCTCCTTGTCGCCATGTGAGGTCTCTGACTGTTCTGAGGATTTAGACCCCACCTCCTCTTTTCCTAAATATCTTTGTCTTTCACGTGGGCCCCCGTCCTTGTTTTTTGTGTCTTCCTTGCCTTGGTCTGCCAGGGCTACACCATCACCTCCTCTCACTGCAGAGTTTGACGTCTACAAGGACTGTTTCCCGCCTGCATTCAAATTTCCCTCTCCTCCAGTAGTTCTCGCTCCTCTCTCCATTTTTGCACCTCTTGATCGTTGTTAGTGAAACATAAGCGTATGTGTTGATTGACAATTCAAGTTGTGGGTACCCTAATTTTCAATTAAAATGCATGGAGGAGGGGAATGAAAATTCTAGCATAAAATTATAGCCATGCAATTATACTTAACAATGAAATTAAGTGATTTATGTTTCTTGTGTCTTTTGAATTTTTTTTGGTGCCTTCCTTTTTTCCATGGACACCTAGTGTTCATAATTTCTCATGACCTCTCATTCTTTGGCATGCAATTCAAATTCTTATTTGAAAATTTGCAAATTTCCTGTCAAAATTTCTATTAGAACATGTCACGGGCCCAGAGTACGCCCGTGCGGCACCGTCAAAATTTTTCCGCACATCAACTAAAAGTTTGCACAAACACGTTCATGGACTACGCCTCACCTTGCAAGCTCGGTTCAAGACTTAGGCGGAATCTAAGTCAGCTCAACTTTCCAAATTGCAATGCAGTACACCAAGTCATCAACCTCAATTCAACACAGCTTCATCTATATACCATACTTGCACAACAGACTACATGAGTAGCCGGGGGACTTGAGGTCCACACAAACATCCAATATGCTCAAGGAAACCGCCTACGTTGATGCATTCCAAGCATCTCAAAGTCCAACGTAGTTATGGAATTAGCTCATTCACCTCAAACTTGCTAAGTGCTCAGGAACCCAGTTCCATCTTAGCACTAAAGAATGAGCTCTACCAAAGAACCCAAGAAGAGATCCTTCACGGCCAGCCATAAGCTCCCGATCCTAGATCAAAGACTGCATCACATACAACCTGTGCTCTACTCATAGAACATAATTGAATTGCATTCATCCCTATAGGTGGTCCATTGCATTAACACACCTCGGATCGCATAATGCATGAACCTATGCATAGCTCTCCTCGAATGCAAGGTAACCTGGAACATTGCTCTTTCACTCCATTCTCAAGACCTCAGCGCATACTCAGATGACAATGTCATAGCTTGGCCATTACAAGATTCGCATAGATCAAGCACCCATATACAGGTCCTGCTAACTCAATGCAAGACTTCCACATACTTCACTTCATCCTCACATTCACCTATCTCAATTCATAGCAGTCACAACTCACAGCATTAACATAAGATCAAGTAAGACCCTCAGCCCATTAGATTGCCATGCTCTTGAACTTGGCTTTCCAATTTGCATTGTCTCAACTTAACCTCAATGTAATACCGCTCCCAGCATCACCATAAAATAGTATAAGACAAAGTACTCATTAGTTCGCCTCGCTAGTCTTGTCTAGCTCAGCTCACTAATTCGCCATGTCTCGTCTCAGCCTCATCGTTATGCAAATTGCAGCCAACATTCGTATTCCCTTATGCTCATACTTTCACATACTACTGGCTTCCGACTTTCGCATGTTACTCATGCTCTTGCATAAGTAAACACTTGTTCATGCAGCATCCGTAATCCATTTCCAATGAACCGATGATCCTACTCCCCCAAATGAGCTTCACAAGCTTCCCTTATAAAGGTAACACTACCTCAGGAAAGGAACACAGATAGCCATCCTCAAGATATGCATTAGTGGCTAGGATAAGTCAGCTCTGGGACCCCAACCGCTGATTGCGTTACAACTACCTCGGTCAAGTCAACATATCGACCCCATTACTCGCGTTAAGCCAAATCATATAACTCCCTTGTGCAATCCCCACAAAGAGACGTTATATAACGGCTAGTGCGATTGGTCTTCATGTTGCCTCGACTTTGCAGATGCCTCTACGCATTCTCCGATATGTACAATATCCCATGTCGGATCCCACAACTTTATCCAATACAAATCCATCTGTATAAAAGCCCAACTCATCGTAATCAACATTCCCAACAATGTATCCTTAAGTCACCGCGCACTCAAGGAATCAGAAGGCAAAGCGCCATCTCAGGGGATACGACATGCGCTAAAACCCAAGTCATCTCAAAGGTCCCTACATCCTCCCCCACTCAAATTAGGGCGTCGCCCTCGATGCCGGCAACGTTACACTCCTGTGTAAGTAAAGCATTCACTCTACTTTGATCTAGACAGATCCTCGCCCAGTGGTCATTTCAAGTCGCTCTTTAATATCAGCATCCTCCAATGCTCTAATTCAGTTTTCATGGTCTAACAACCAATCTCTATGTTTCGAATCCTTTGCTTTCGCTGCCGCCTTAGCAGCCTTAGTCACTTCAGGAACCTGACTTATCTCTAGTTCAATTCGGTGATACATGGGTCACTTGGTAACAGAACTGATCGAAGCCTCTCGGGCATGAGACTTACATATTCTTGCAACGCTTCTTGAATGGTTATGGTATTGGGGTTAGCAGAAGCTTCTCCTTCGTCCCATCCTCCAAGAAAGGTTGCAAGATACAACTCATCCGGATTACTTTTGCAAATCTATTTTGCACTCCATGCGCCTAGTGTTTTTCCCATCTCACCATTCCTCACTTCCGGAATCAAGCAAGGTCTTGCTGAGTAGAAGAAGATCCATTCTTCTTATCGTCGCGGTGGAACCTCTTTCTTTGAGTTATTAGTCTGAGCTCCTCCAAACCCTTTTGCAGTTTTTCCCAGATTCAAAGTTCAACCGATATCCGCAAGAATGTAAAACCAAATCCAAAAATAACTCGCCCAGTTTACCAGGCTGGACTAGACCAAATAAAACAACAGAGAAGTTAAGGATTACCTTTCACTTTCTCATCGTACTCCGAGCTCTAGGTGAACCTAACCCAGATTTAACATCTCGAAGCTCCCAAATTATGTGTAAAGAAACTTGTTGACATTATGACTCATCTGCACCAGGGTACTAAAGATGACTAACTAGGATGAGACATCTCGGCTTGTGGTAGATGTAAAGGAAACCTTGACACCTAACAACATCCGACAATGCATCACTAGCTAAATCCAACTCAATAGCACTTGATGAGATTTGCTAATCGTAAGTAACTCTGCAAACATAATGTTTCACTTGGCACTGGCTTTACCCATAACCAAATAGAAACTAGATCAAAATGTGATCCATTTTGCAACTTGCTTTCGCTTTTACAACTAGCAACTTGGGACGGCCCTTGCCACTGTAACAAACTTCCTCTAGTCCGTTACAATGTGTAGAGAGAGTAACCTGCCCAAATGATACCCAACTTAAAATAAGCTAGGTATCAGAGGATCGGAAAATCTGCTCTAAAATCTATAAAACCTTTTCTAAAATCCTCATTTTCAGGTTGAAGGAGATCATACCTCTGTTAGTCTCCAGTAACCAAAATGGATTTATGCGAGGGAGGAAAATCCTTGACTCTATTATGACGGTGCATGATAATATTCACTCTCTCTTTGTTAATAAAAAGGCGAGATTTCTCTTGAAGTTGGATCTTCTGAAAGCCTAAAACAAGGTTAATTGGAGCTTCCTTCTAAAAATTTTGAGTGCTTTTGGTTTTGATGGGATTTTTTTTAAGATAGTCAATCAGTTGATTTCCAAATCTGAACATGCAGTTATTATCAACAGGTCCCCTTTTGGTTTCTTTGCTTCCTCCAGAGGGTTGAGACAGGGGGATGTCATTTCCCATTTCCTCTTTATCCTTTTGGTGGATTCTCTTAGTAGATTCATAAGCAAACATGTTTCTATCAGTAAGTTAGAAGGCCTTTCCCCATCTTCTTCAAATGTAATTTTATCTCGTCAACAATTTGTTGATGATATATGGTTCTTATCCATGTGAAAGTTCAATTGCAAAGGCAAGGGTGTTAAAAAGTGCCATTCAACTCTATGAAAGTGCCCCAGGCCAAGTTGTTAGCTTGCTGAAAAGATCAATTTTTCCTTAATACTCTGGAGAGAAGGCTGTCAAGGATTTCCTAGGCCTTTCAATGTAAAAATGAGGCTTTTCCCTCTACGTATCTTGGTCTTCCTCTTGTCCATTTGAGTCTCCCCACTCTTTCTAGTCTAGGTTGATTGAGAAATTCCAAGCTAATCTAGCTGGATGGAAAGGTAATACACTATCTCAAGTCGAGAAACTTCAATTGATTAAAGCATTATTTTTGAACCTTCCAGTCTACGCAACTATGATCTTGTTTCAAGTTCCTAATTTTTTTAAAATAAAAAATGGAGTGAATTCAAAGAGATTTCTTATGGACATGGTCCAAAAGAAGGAATAGAATGCACCTTGTGGCCCGTGATCAAGTCTATTTACCTAAGAAATTTGGAGGGTTATCCATCAAAAGAATCAAAGACTTCAATAAGGCTCTTTTGGCAAAACAATTGTGGAGAAGCTTTAAAATGATAATGAATCAAGACGAGGATTTTTAGGAGTAAATATTATGGTTCGTCTAATGTGAGAGATTTTCTCTAGGATGGAAATAAAATGGAGAATTTCTCAGTCATTTGTAAATAATTTTGGGTACCAAAGATATCATTGCTAAGGGTATCCAGTGTTCTCTTTGAAATGGGAGGAAGATTCTATTTTGGGATGATTGGTGGATGGGGGATGCTCTGCTCTCTCAGTCTCCCACTTTTTCTCAATTCAAGGAGGTGTGTACCAAGAGGTTTGGTTGTTGGGTGGTCAACTACATTAGTAAATTCATTTGGGCGGATTTAAGTTGTGTGGATCCTGCTTTGGATTCCCTAAATGCCCTGCTCTCTTTAATTTATATCCCAAGAACCACTTCAGAGGACTCTTTGATTTGGAATTTGATATCGGATGGTGATTTCTCAGTTTCAAAAGCTTACCAATAGGAAATCAGAGAACTCTTTTCTCAACCATTTTGCGCTTTGGTTTAGAATCCCATGGTTGTCCCCATGGTGAATATCTTCTTTTGGATTCAAGTGCAAAATAAAATTATGAATATTGATAAACTTTGTAAAATGGGTTTTTATATTCGAAATTGATGCTATGTTTGCATGAATGATGCTAAGGATGCTTTCCATATTTTTTTTGGTTGTTCCAATGCAAGAGAGGTTAGGTATTTTTTCTTCAATTTATGGTTGGTGGATTGGGTTTTCCCTAATTCCTTTGCTAATTGTTGGATCTAGTGGAAGCCTCTTGTTAATAATCATGACTTAACTATTCTATGGTCTTTGATGATTCCACATATTGCCTGGGGTATCTAGAAAGAAAGAAATAATCATATTTTTAGAGATAATATAGTGTGTTCAGCTAAAGTTGTGGCCTGCAAGATTCAAGCTACAATTAAGGAAAATTTTGAGGTTGCTTTCTCTAAGCTTAATGTCAAGGGTGCCCCTCTAAGAATTGCCAATACTGATTTGAAAATTGCTCAAAGGTGGAGAATTCAAAGAGATATTTCTATCCTCCTTTTCAAACAAAAGTCTCCTAGACAAGGTGTTTCTTGGTCAACCCCACCCTAAGGGTGGGTCAAGATTAATATATATGGGGCAGCGAAAGGTAATCCTAAACCTATTGGTAGTGGGGGAAAGGTTCGAGATCACAATGGTAGGTTTGTCTCGGTGGTGGCCCTCTCTTTGGGTACCTAGACTAACCACTATACTAAGGCATTCACCACCTACTTTGGACTAAAAATGGCCTAGGACAAAGGTTTAGACAAAATTTGGCTTGAATGTGATTCTATGAAAATCATTAATTGTCTGAAGGGTTTCCTCCCCAAGATGGATGATCAAAAGTATTATTGAGGATTGCATTTTAATGTTAAATAGTTTTGATTCTTATTTCATTTCCCATATTTATCATGAGGGAAATCAAGTTGCAGACAGGTTGGAAAATTGGGAACTTGATTCTCCTCATGTTATTAGATGCGAAATAAATGACCATATCCCATTGGAGATCCAGATGCTTTTGTGAAATAATGTTGCATAGTTCTTATTCTCCCCCATGGGGTCTTCACTAAAGGGTTAATATGATATAATGTGTGTTCATATTAGGTGGTTTAAAAAGGGCTGAAAAGGGGGACAATATATTGCCTAAATAGGGGGGATGTGGGTTTTTGGGGNGGGGGTTTATATAAGAAAAGGAGTATGGGGGGTACTAGGTGGGTATTGGAGGGGGGTGACAAAAAGGAAATTGGGGCAATTTTTTTTGAAAATAGGGAGATTATTTAGAATGCCATAAACACATGTGCTATAATTTGGGTTCACTAAATGAAGCCCTCTTGTTCTCCCCATGCCTTGGAAATGATGGCCTCTTATGTGCAAACAAGTGTCTGATGTGAGATCTCATTTATTCATGATAAGTGGATTGTTCTGCAAGTTTTAATTTGGGATCTGTCTATCCTCTGTAGTGGTTTTATGGGTTGTCTCTGTGATTCCTCCATTGGTGGTGACCACAACAGACTGTAGTCGATAGTATATTATAAATGAAAGAATGAGGAATTTGTCTGGTTTGCCATTTCAACGGGGGGTTTAACAGGGTACATCGAAACCCTTCATGACGCTGATGCCTGGGCTACAAAGCCTTTTGTTCTTGGTTGGAAGGATGGTACCTTGTGTATTTATGGGTGGCCAAAGTTTTGAATACAATCATGTCGAAGGGAGAAAGTTCTATAGGGATAAAAAGAATGCCAATTAATCCATGTATATTTTCTTTCTGCCTGGTGAGAGGGAGAAGGTCAAGAAGATTACCGATGACAAGTACGATAAAGCTTCCCTCAAGAAGCCATGGCCGGATGTCGCCGAGGTGATTATGAGGTACCTTATCTTGGTTGGAAAGTATACTAGTCTCTTTAGCTATCATTTTATCATTTTGAATCATTTTAGGCATTATAAATGCATCTCTTTGCCATTTTATCTACTTTCGTATATGCACCATAGCTTGAGGGATCATGCTAAAAAATCGTTCAAGTATGTTTCTGCATGAGGGTTTGATCTTATGATAATGGAATATGCTAGAATGGTGCATGTGGAAAGGAATCCTCCACTTGAGAATCAAGTTGAGTTTAAAAATAATGTTAGAGTTCATTGTGGTGACACCGCGTTAGAGTGGAAGCATGTTGATTTAGATGGTGATGAGGTGTTCTATGTTGCAGTTAGAAAGAAGCCCTCGACTTCCACTTCTTGCAAAAGGGTTGTTGTGTTTGACGATGAAATTTCATATTATGTCCCTTCTAAAGATTACATCCTACATTAAATGGACCCCAATATGGATAAGAAAGGTAAAACGTAGGTGGGTAGCTCTATGAAACATCATGGGTCTTTGTCTATCAAGACTAAATAATTATCTTAGGGTTACATGCCTGAGCCTGTGGATTCCACAGTTCCCATTTCCTTTGTTATGCCTAATTAAGATGATCCCCTTAAGCCTTCAACCATTCATGTTGACATCTCGGTGGATATGGAGACCCTTGTTGAAAAGAGCTCCTCTGTTATGGAATCCCCAAGTGCCAATAAAGATATTAAAGGTTTGTTGGACAACCAAAATGCAGTTTTTTCTTGGATGGTAGTTGACATTAATTTAGTATTAAGGGGATTATTCCCTCCTCTAAAAAACAACTTGATTCTATCATGGAGGGTACCAATAAAGTGGTGAGAGGGATTAGTGAATTAAAGGCGGATCATGAAAACAGAATTAAAAATCTTAAGGATATTCTTCGAAAGATGCAGGACAAGGTCATGCCCATTACATAGAAGTTAGTAAAACAACTATGAATAATTCAATTGAGGATCTAAGGAATTTGAATGACCAAGTTGAGGTGTTTGAGGGTTTATCTATGGATCTGAATACCTTACCCTTTGTGAGTGTTAAATACACTAAAAATGTGCACTTCAAGGATGCAGGTTTGACCAAGCATGTGGATGCTACTGCGGATGACACAAAAAAAAAGGCTATGCCTAGCCTTTCTACCAGGTTACAAAACATGGATAAGGGGGTAACCCCCATTGACAATCTTGTTAGTAAGGTTAGGAGCATAAATGTTGATTTTAATCAAAAGACTGTAGACTTAGCTAAGACGTTGTAGGTAGTTGGGGTGTTGTCCCTTGTTTTTGGTTTTTGTTGCTTGTCATTGGTCTTGTTGTTGGTTTTATGTTGGTTATACTATTTATTTTGTGTTGTTTTGAACTTGGGTATTTGGTCCCTATAAAATCAATTTTCCCTTAATAAAAAAACAAGTTTATTCTAATCCTAGTAGAGAGAAATGGATTCATGTTAATTGGGTATTTAGGTATTTTTGAGAAAAATATAATTATTTGTTACCTTATCATGCTTCTAGCGATGTTATAAATTTATTAGACATATATGGCTTTGCTAATATAGATTGGGTAGGAGCCTTATATAATTAAATTTAGTCAAATTTATTAATTTATTTTAATAAATTATGGTATGGTATACTTTTATTATTTTAAAATTAAATATATAATTTAAGAGGTATTTGAATAAAATAAATATATCTATAGTTTACTAATGCGTATATTTCTAGTCTATGATACACCAAATATGGCTTTGTGGTTGAACATTAGATTCTCCAAACTAGAGAAAAAAAGCCAACTAACTTGAAGATATACATCATAGGGTATGAACAAGCCCATCCCCCTATTTTACAAATAAGACAACATTAGTTTAAACAAACATGGAACCTAACATGAACACATTATACATAATAATAGGGAATCAACTTTCCATAGTCAAAATTCCAAGAAAACTAAAGCACCCACCTCAACATAGCTTTCAATCAAAGATGAAAACTAGGGAAATAAATAAATATGTATTATTTTATTTTAAAAATAATATGATTAATATGTTTACTCCTCTTCATATATATATATATATATATATATATAATTTAAAAAAATGTTTAACAATGATTAAATAATAAGTAATCACTCTATTTTAAGATTGAAAAATAACTCTCATTCCTTTTAAATAATAAATTAATCATTATGAAAAATTTAAAATATATTTTAATATTTAAATCAATTTTTAATATAAACATGTGTTTAAATTTTTTAAATTGATCTTTTAACTATGATATTGTTATTAAGATTCAAGTTTCATAAGTAGTGGTTCACAAGAACTCATGAGAATAAATGATACACTTAGCATTTATTGCTTCTAGAATTCAAATTTGTAGTTTTCCAATCAGATTCAGTGACTCATGTTTCATGAGTAGTGATTCACAAGAACCCATCTCTGGTGAAAATGAATGATACACTTAGCATTCATTCTCATGAAAATCCAATGCCTGTGAACCACTAATCATAAAACACGAATAATAAATTTGACTGAAAAACAACACAATTTAAAAACAATATCACAATTTAAAGTAACCTAAGAAAATCTAGGACTGACTTATATTTATTTAATCAGATGTTCAAAGTTAATAATGTTCTAATAAACTTTCTTAAATTATAAGTGAGAAACCTAATTATCC
>MU221424.1:12202-47121 GCA_018584345.1 Thuja plicata
TATCACAATACCAGGAAATTGGCTCCAATGTTTGTCCAACAATGAGCTTTTGCAGTCACACTGCTACACAAGCTTGTTGATCCTCTGCAAAGGACTTGGCATTCTACATCTGCCACTCAAGCTCCCTCTGAATCTAATTTCTACAGCTGAATAGTCTCCCTCTGAATGTCATTTCTTCCTCTTCAAAGAAACTAATTGCAATGACAATCTAAATAGGTTCTTCTCTTTAATGAAGTTATGTGTCATCAATTCAGTCCCATGGCTGCAAGCAACGTTCCCATGTTCATTTATATAGCCTGCATGACTTTGCATGTTATCCCTCATCATCTCGTTGCTTCTCAATCTGTCTTGGAAGCATTTTTAGAGAGATTAGCAATAGTTCACAGAAGCAAACTATTCATAAAGAGAAAATATATAGATCAATGCTAAAAGCATACATGATTCACTATTCTCAATATTATAGCATGAATTAACTACATAAAATTCATGATCAATATTCAAATACTTATCTCTTTATTGCCTAAATTTCCTCACAATCCACCAATAGATCTTTCGCCATCACACAGTTATAGAGAATGAAAAATTTGAACACCAGTACATTTGCTATCCTCATAGACATGAATGCCAAACATGTAAGCATAGACAAACATGACAACATCCTCCCTGTCCAGGTAAGAAGCTTCATCAAAGATTCTACCCTCCAAGGCTCTTCAGCTACATGTTCCCATATGAATCCCTCATTTTGAACAGCATATTCGACTCCCATTAGACATTACAATTCTTCTAGAATCCAATTGTTCTATTCTGGTTTGGATCGTTTCCTTAGACCCGCTCTGATACCATGTTAACTTTTCAAACCTAGATAGCAAAACCATAGAGTAGATATCTTAAACAAAACACAAGAACATATAGACACAAGGATTTACCCTTGGAAAACCGTCCAACTTGAAGGGAAAAACCCAGCCACACAAGAAATGATGTTTTATTGATAAAATAATAGAGATATATGTACTATGCTTCAAATTGAACCAGCAATATAATGCGTGTCTAACACCCAACCAATGCACAAGACAAAGAAATATATAGAAGACTTGACTCTTCATCTTCGAAGCTGAAGACTCTTTACATTCCAAGCACAAGTCTCTTCATTTCAAATGGATCTCTTCACATCTCCATGCAAGTCTTTTCAATTTCCAAATGCAAGACGTTTCGCATTTCTTGGACAAGTGATTCGCCTTCAGGAGAAAGATAACTCCCGACGCTATATAACATCAACAATCTCAGCATATCATCAAGGGTTTGGCGATTTTCTCCACAAAAATTGTGGTTTCAATTTCAGAAGCTAAACTTGGTGTATCTGGCTACAAGGAGTGACAGTTTTGTTACCCAACATCAAGTTGGAAGGATTGTGGCTATCTTGGTTGTCTCCAAAAGTTCTACAGGAGCAGGGAGAGGGTCTCAGCAACAGGGTCATTTTGCAGAGCATCCTGAAGAGAAGGGGGCAACCTTCTCTACGCATCTGTGACCATAAGAGGGGCAAGCCTTCTATGCATTTGTGACAAGATTGTCTTTTGTAGGGTAGTTGGAACAATGACCATTAAGGGAGGGTATTAAAATATTGTAATGTTTCTTTAATGTTCCTCTTAGTTTAGGTAGTTTCTATTTGTCTTTTGCTTACGTTTGTTTCTTTTAGAAACATCGTAACATAATTTCCTATATAATTAACTCTTTTCATTATTAAATATACAATTACCATTATAGTACTATGATTGCAAAAGCATCCTAGATGAGATTGAACCTACTAAAAAATCCACTAACAACATGGATGCCAGAACTTGGAATCCAAACCAAACAGATGTTACTTCAACTTCCTATCATTAATATTCCAATCATAGTAACGAACTTTCTATTGCTTAAATAACCATTAAATAAATCACACAAATCCTTGATATTCAAATTGTGGAAATGAACACAATACAAGTATGCAACAATTTACACCTTGAAATCTCCTTTGCATTCCTTTGAAAGATTACAAAGAAACCTCCACAACTATAAGTACAATTGCACATAATTTATAACACTATACTAAGTTATTGAGCTTCTATATGTCATCTTTATACTATTCAACTAGAAAATTCTAAAGTTCCAAAATAGAAATCTTATCTCAAACAATAGATGACTTAGAAGATAAGTCTAAATTATTAATGATTATCTACATTTTATTAGACTTAATTCACTAAATAAAAGACTTTCACTTTAGTTATTAAAGTGAATTACAAAATAGAAATAACTCCAACTACTTGTACATTCACACCAACCTATGCAGGAGTTCCAAACTAAGCTAGAAACTCAACATTCCCTCTTAGCTAGAAAGTAATTCTACACCAATCTAAGTTTGTCCTTTTATTCTTCAAACTTCCCTATTTGTTAAGGGCTTGGCCAAAATATCAACTAACTATAAATCCACTGCTTCCCAGAGGCCAGGAGACTCAATAATGTTTCTCCTCAATGCTACGTATTTCTTGAGGCCTATTCAAACCATTGAGGTCTCCTAATAGAAGGGGCTGAAGTTTTTACCTCCTCACTTGAAGGTTGTTGTAATAGACTAGAAACAAATGGAATCTTTGGAGATCTAACCTTTGAAGTTTCCTACTCATCCTCTATAATTGGAATGAGTTCTTAAGATTTTCTAGATGCAAAGTCTACCTCAAACTTGACATCTTTACTACTTTCCTTAGCTCTAGAATGTTAGACTCTATAAGCATTTTAAGTCTCACTATAACCTTCAAATAAATGCATTTTTCTTGAAGGGTCCAATTTTGTCCTCTTCTCTATAAGTATATGGAAATATACTAGACAACCAAAGATGTGGAAATGACTCACCTCTTGCTTCGCACCACTAAATGTAATGTCCCCTTTGGAGATATTCCTATATTGTGCCCTCAAATCGCAAATCCAACTAAAAATAAGAAATGTAATATAAATAAGAGTATAAGTTTTCCAATTGAAAAAAATTTTAACAAGATTAATCCTGGATTATGTCTTGCACACAATATTTGTTGGCATTCTGATGAATTTTGGGTGCAGTCATAAGGAGTCACTTGTTTGGTTGTCATTGATGGCAACTAAGTCAAAACAATCATGAAATATAGCAGGTGAAGTAAAGACACAATCGGTAAGAAGGATTCATGATCGGTAATGCAGGAAATTGGCTAAGTTCAGAAGATCGTTAGTCAGTGAGGACAGCACTTTGGTAGCGATCATGGTAGAAGCGGAATCAAGAGGAGCGGTCACAGGTACAGCATCAGCATGTTTATATTTCTGTGTGGTTCCAACCACAACTCAATTGGTTGATCGGTAAGAGAGTTTTTTATGTCACAAACACTGAGATAGGTAAGAACACTTGTGTTCTTGAGAAATAGTTGGTAGATCCCAGATCAGTGTGCGGTATAGTAAGTGTGATGATATCCAATGATATGATGACATGGAATAGAGGTTATGGAAGTATTGAGTTGGAATTTATGGGATCGATGCAACTGTATGAGGCGGATTTATGGCAATGCATTAGAGAAGTCAAAACGTGTTTGACAACCTTGGAGATATAAGCTGCAAACCTTATTTTGATCCAACGCGGTCATGATAAAACGTTTTATACATCAAGATTATCACTTTGGCACATGGTGCTTATGCGGGAAAGTATTTGAAGTTCATTTTTGGTACGTTTGATGTCGGTGCAAGTTGTGTATATAATGGGAAAAGCGGCCGAGATTGATATGACTGGTGCCCTATCCACTATTCCTCGGAGAGCGATGTTGATCGAAGATGTTCGGTCCTTTATCCATTGCAAAATCGAAGAACTGGGAGCTGAAGCAATCAAGGAAGAGTATAATTGTATGTGCGTCAATGGTGTGTTGAAAGATGAGCATAAAGATCTACAAGTGAAGGGTTTAACATATGCGGTGGATATTCCCACTGAATTCCATCCTAATTGGATTCACTATGTGTTAAGCAAAGTTCATGATCAATTTATATGGCTAGACAGACAACACAAAATTTCCAAGATTATGATTCACAGGGTTACAGGGTTTCGAGCGCAAGGACTAGAATGTACATTGAGAACGTTGGCAACACATTTGGTTACTGAGATAACCAAATCCAGACACGACGGCAGAGCAATGACAATTGATCATATTGAAGACAAGGAAGTTCGCTTTGCATGGTAATAGGTTATAGAGTTTACCAGTCAAGTCATGTCAACGGTGTGCCTGGTGGTGCTATTCATGCTGCCTATCGGATTGTCAAAGATGATTCAGTGTATGATCTATGTGAAATGATCAGGAGTCAGTTTATGGCAAACATGGAAAGGATGAAAAAAGATAAGAAGCAGTCACTTAAGTATGGTGCCCTATCGGTATGTATGTTTTTCTATGTCCAAAATTTCTTCCTGGGTAGAGGTAAAGTTACATGGTCAAAGGACAAACCGGTAGTTGTTCAGATAAGTGAATTCATAAAGGAATTGGGTGATAACTTTAACAATGTTATGTGGGGATATTTCAAAGATTTCCAAGCTAAGATGCATAAACGTGAAAGATACCAGCTAGCAGTGTAGAAAAGTACAAAAATGACATTTGTTTTCTTGTAGACACCGATACTTGCATTGTGCAGGCAGTTGAACCTAAGACATATAAGCTTGCACCTATGGGGTATGAAGTAGAGGGAGATTTAGTAACTCTACATGTTGATGAATTGTTGTCTAAACCTTTAGACAAACAAGCACAGAGATTTGGCACATTTGATGAAGCCTTTGCCAAAAATTCAAATGGAATTGAAGAAACCGGTCATTGAGAGGAAAACTAGGAGAATCTTATCTAACCTAGAGCAGAAGTTTGGCAGTGATGAAGCAGGAACATCTTGCATTGCAGCAATTGAAACTAAAGACTCATTCGCTATCATTCCTTCAACTTATGCAAAGGTGAAGAGAAAACAAAGAAAACCAGCAGCAAAGGAAGTTAAATCAAAGGTAGAACTAGTAAGGAAGAAAGGACAAAGTACTCCTACTGTGAAGAAGACATACAAGAGGAAGAGAAAATCCACAGAGGAGAAGGGTGATCAGAAGGAAACTGAAGAGGATAAGGAAGAAAGGATAGAATCTGACAAGGATGCCACTAAACTGAAAAAGAGTGGAGAGACAAAGAAAGCTCCTTCTATCGATGATATTGCAAAAGGTATTGTGCATAACGGTAGATTAGCTACAGTTGGCACAAGATACACCTTGGGTAGTGATGCAGACAAGAAGTTAGAAGATGCCATTGTGTATCATTTTCACAAATTTTGCAAAACGCCTTTAGAGATTCATTCTTGCATTCCCGATGAACTATATCAATTGATGGATACTAGATGGAGTGCAACATTGCAGTTGGACAAAGAAATCATGGAGAGAGCACTAGTTCAAGTGCAACCAGAAATATATTATGAAGATGCCAAGATATTGATTGAAGGTAACAAGCAGAAGTTCAAAATAAAGGGCAGAGCAGCTAGGATTCTAATTGATGACACACATAACATACACAATGAGACTGTTGAGACATGGAAGAAGTTACTACAGATAAAGGTGGTAGCAGCTCAAGCAGAACAAGTTCAAGCAGCATTTGATGAACCTATGCAAGTAGATGACACTTTTTCTGTAGATCAGTTAATTGGGGATGTTCTTGATGTCCCTAAACTAGTGCAGAACATTGAAGTACAAAATGTTGGATTATCACAAACCGATGGGGATGAGGTTGAGATAGTAGACATTACAGGTAAAGAGGATTCTTCCTCACCATCGCCTATGGAGCATACAAAGAAATTGATTTCTGAGAAGGAAGCTGAGAAAGTTGTAGAGAGTAAGCAAGAGGATACTCAGAAAGGGACTGAAGAAAAACTTCATATGAAAAGGAAATTGAGTCTTGGTGAGTTAAGTGAAAAGAAGAGGCAAAAACCGGTGCCTGTTGTTGAAGAAGAAGAGGAAGAAACACTTACCGCACCAATGGACATAACCAAATTGAAGGAACTGATGAAATACTCAGAAAAATTGAAGAAAAAGGCAGAAAGAGACAAGTTGAGATCTAAGAAGAAGAAAACAAGAGTCTTAAGGCAAGCTAGAGACATTCTAGCTGAGTTAGTACCTGAGGTAGAGTATGATGAAGAAGATTCTACGATTGATCAGATGGATACTCTGATCAAGGCTATTTTAGATCAAGGCCCAGATTTGCAGACAGCAACTGTAAAAATTGCAGAAGAGAACTTAGAGAAGAAGATGATAGGTAAGTTGATGGAAAAGATTACTGCAGATCGAAACAAATTGACAAATCTTGTGAAGGAAGTCAAGTCTTCATTGGCTGAGGCAGGACAATTGTTTACTAAAGTTTCACAACATTTTGATTTTGTCAAAGACTTGGAGCATAACAGAGTTGAAGCTCAAATGGAGCTAGAGAGCTTAATAGGTCAGTTTGACCCTATTTCAAGCTCAGTCACTACTTTCAGTGGTCAGGTGAACCAAATTTCACAAAAGATAAAGCAGATCCAGCATGAGCAAGACAACAGGATGCTTACCCTACTGGAACTTCAATCCTACTTATCACCTACAGTGGAGGTCATGCAACAGAATGTGAAGAAGGCAGAAGACATAATTGCCTTACCAGACATGAGCACTCTAGACAGCATGGAAGAGCTTGCTTCTAGTCTGCTTGAGCAAATTCTTGCTTTGAGACACTTGCAGAGGACATGGGAGACATCCTTGCAATCAGTAAAGATAAATTTCAAGATGATATTTGACAGGATAACTCAAGATGATATTTGACGAAAAGATAACTCCATATGCTATAACATCAACACTCCCTCTTAGCTAGGGAGGTATCTTTTCAGATATCCATGTCATGGAATCTCTCAACATGACACCCACAATGGCTACACCCATTTGTAAGGAAAAACAAAATTTATCACGGAGTCTCTCAACATGATAACATCATGGAGTCACTCAACATGATGTTCACCATGGTTACTCCCATGTGTGAAAATAAATGTAAACACAAGCTCTCATCACGGAGTCACTCAACGTGATGTTGTCATAGAGTCTCTCAACATGACATCCACTATGGCTACTCCCATGAGTGGAAAGAGCAATACCTTCGTCTCAGAGGCAAACAAGGGCTTTCAACTCAAATTTCTCCGTCTCAGAGAAAAATGCATTACAAGGGCTTTCACCTCAAATTTCTCCGTCTCAGAGAAAAAAGCATTACAAGGGCTTTCACCTCAAATTTCTCCGTCTCAAAGAAAAATGCATTGCAAGGGCTTTCACCTCACATTTCTCCATCTCAGAGAAATATACATTATTGCACATAATAAGAGAAACTGAATGCTGAGACTCCCTCTCAGCAGAGACTCCCTCTCAGCGAGGGCAGCATTTCACAACTTTGATTATCACAATAAATTACAGTTGGTTCCAGTGTTTGACCAAACAAGGAGCTTTCGAAGCCACACTGCTTCACGAGCTTGTTGATCCTCTGCAAAGGGCTTGGCACTCTCCATCTACCGCTCAAGCTCCCTCTGAATCTCTAATCCAATATGAAGAAAGAGTTATTGAAGAGTATTTGCACACTCGAACCAGGCAATAATAAATATAATGGACATGCTTTGTACAATGCAAAGAAAGAACCCACAGATTGCAGTCACATCCAGATACAAGCCCACTATCTGTAGATTCTTGCCTAGAACTCACGCAAGATGAATATTCAGTGCCTCTGATGATGAGACCTGGCTTCCATCTTCAGCAGCTGATACAATAGTAAACACAACGCAAATGCCCAAAGTGATGATTCTCATGATTCTGCCAAGTTTTCCTTAATAATGTTGGCTCAATAAGTCTAAAATTATACCACTGTAGTGTCTTTGCATACATATAATTTCCAATTGCCAACATTAGAAAGTCTGGATGATAAATTAAAAAAACATCAATCCTAATAACAGAAGGCAGCTACCATCTGAATATTCGGGCAAAACATCAGTTAATAATCTTGTCACAAATCTATCCACAAACATATAATAAATAAAATATCTCAATTTAAAATCCAAGCAGTCACAATATTAGATTTGATAATAGGACTTATCTGCAAATTTTGTCCAGACCGAATAGTTCTAGAAGACTTCCCCTGAAATGAATGATTCCAAATCACAAGACTTAACTGCAACCTACTCACGCCACATAACCATCAATGATATTGTCGTGGTGCTCCCAGCCAGAAATAGAACAGCATATACTCCAAACTCCCACTCAGACCAGGTTCTATGCCTTGATCATTGATGTTAATGCCGAGGAAACAACCTTCTGAATGAACAGAAATTTCTTGCATACCAGAAATTAGAGACTTTTCAACTTCAGAACAACATCACAACTACCAAATCTGAGCTAATATCTCCTCCAGGACAAGGCAGTGCCCACCACTAAAAATCTGCAACTTATTCAACATGCATCAGAAGGCTCAAGAAGAGATGATGTGATGAGCCAAGCGCTGCTGCAAATAAAAAAACTTGATTTTCTCATTCTATGTTAAGCTGTCACCTCACTCACACAGCTGCACCAAAGTTAAAAGAACCGTTTAAAATAATTCTTTACTGATTTTTTTTCTGTGAATTCCATTTCACAGCCAAAGTCTTCAATATTTGGTGCGGAAGTGCAATCTGATTCCGCTAAAGTTTCTCCATATTAATGGGCCAATAGGAAGGCTGTATTAAATCAAAGAAACTTTGGGAGAGCTGAACATCTGTCCATGAAGTGTGCAAGGATAATATGAAGCCGACAATATTTATAAATTAATTCCCCTGCGACTATAATCAAGTGAAATTTCAATGACCACAACAATTAATTGGGCCCGCGATAACCAAGAGGCATCGAACAAATAAATCATCAAAGGCTTCCACAACAAAATAGCTAAAACCCAAGTCAAATTTTAAATATCGCCAACACAGCAAAGGTTTTCAATATAGTCTGGCAAATGCTAAAATGAAATATTAAATAATATCAAAGCCGAGTCCAACAGACTATAGTTAAACAAATTTCAGCTCAAGACTCTCTCGGCCAACACAATATATTCTGACAAGAAAACTTATCTGTAAATCTGTCTCTGATAAAACTCACAGGCTGGTATGAAAACATGGCTCTGATACCATGTTAATGTTTTAGGATCATAAATATAAGCAATCAGATAAAACAATATATAAAACAAAGAACACAATGTTTATCCTGGGAAAACCCTCCTACTCGAGGGGAAAAACCCAGCCACACCAAAAAGATCACTTTATTAATGAAAGATCAGAAAATCTGATTTACAATATTACCAAACGCTAGACTGAACTGAAACAATAATCAGCACCATGTGAATACCATCAAGATGTATATATGCTTGTCTTGACCCTTTGTCGTCTTGATAATGAAGGGTCGGGCAGTTACAACAAAGAATGACCTTTCAGATTTTCAATTGAAATGAAGAGACACCCACGAAATGATAACTCCAGACGCTATAACATCAACAGATATAATCCTGAAACCTTCAACAAATGCATCCTAAAATTCCCCAAACCAGTCGCCCCTATACAGAAAACTATTATGAAATGTTTTGATCAAACAAATATCAAAATATCTCAAAATAAGGGTCTAAAACCCTAGCACCCAGCTATGCAAGCTTAAACCAGCAACAAAACCCTCATCAAATATATCAAAATGACTGCCATAATGTTGTCATGAAACACTCATGGTTGACTATTCAATATCTCACAAATCTCAAATACCCGACTTGGAATTGATTTGCAGATCTCTTCCAAGTGCTCCAACCCTAGCCACCAAAGAATGATGTGAAAACCTACAATACAAATACTCCTTATGTCTGTCAAACATCAAAAACCTGCAATACAAATCCTCCTTATCGCAGCCAAACATCAAAACCTGCAATTTATCAACAATAGTGAACCTTGAATGGAACCACCTCTCAAAGTAGAGTTGGTTTTTCGTCCAATCTACATATTTTTGAAGGTTTTTTGTCCTCGGAAATGGCTAAACCTGTCAAGACCAAACGATAATGGAGAAGAATCAAGTATCTCAAATCAACATAATGAACAAATGAGGAGCTAGGAAAAATATTATAGAGTCAAATTGTGAAGCTTCTGGAACCAACGTCCCGCCTTAGTGATCTAATTACCTTTTGATGTCCACGACAGTGGCGCCTCCTTTATTGGAAAATAATATCTTATTTTATTTTATTTTCCCTTCTATAAAATCACTGAAAATACTTTTTACAAGTTTTTGTCTATTTTTGGAAGGTGCTTCTCACAAATTAATTTTATAAAAGCTCATTAAGGAAATCCTGCCAAAAATAGCTGCTCCAAGTCAAAATCACTAACATGTCTAGCTAATCGTTCGTTATATCTCCAAATTAGCCTACAAGAATAAAGAATAGGCTAACTCTGCTAGCTAGATGATCACACAAAAAAGGGGACCTTACATCCTAAAACCTACTTAAGACCTTAAAACCTACTAAAGACCTCTTCCTTGGTCTTTACGAAATAGATCCATATCTTGCAAGAGAAATCATCAATGAAGGAAACATAATACATGCTTCCAACAATTGATCCTGCTAGCATCAGTCTACACACATCCAAATGCACTAAGTCTGAAATTCCTTTAGACCTATGCTCACTACTTGGGAAAGTAACATTGGCAAACTTGCCAAGTGCATCAGTGTGCATCCTCTTCAAATTCCTTGTTGTTCAAAGCTAAACTCTAGAAATCTTGTGACAATCTCCCTCAGCATAGGCAATGATGCATGATGCAAATGTTGCATCCTCTTTTGCCATAACTCATATAGATCGTCAATGTTCACCATATAAACTATAAAGATTGCCTTCTCTAACCACTATAACATGTGCTATAATTAAGCTAGATCCCTTCGGTGCCTGATAACAACTTGCTGATCCTTGAACTCAACTACAAAGCCCTTATCTTCCATTACAAAAACTGAACTCAAATTTTTCTTGAGACCAAGAACAATCAAAAGACCGTAAAACTTCAAAGAGTTACCTGACTATAATAGAAAAGGAATTGTATCGACTCCTACAACTAGATACTTGGCATCATTATCAAACTCGACCTGAACTCCAAAGTCATGTTCATCTAGTTTGGTAAAACAATAGTGTGTTGATGTCATATGCCTGAAGGCACCACTATCCACAAACCAAGCATCCTTTATAATTATGTTGTTAGAAAGACAAGAAACCATTGCGAAATATTTCTCAAACTTGGCAGCAAACTCGTTCATCTAGGTTTCTACAAAGGCTACTATTTCATGGTGTTACTACTTCCCTTGGTTCTTCTTCTTGTTTAGACACTTCGAAGCATAATTACCAAACTTATGACAAGTAAAACAAACACTTGATTTTCTTCCAGCATTGTCCAATCTCAAGACCTTGATCTTCTTCCCTGTCAGGTGAAATCTCAACTAGCAATTTGAACTTCTAAAGCCTACTAAAGACCTCGTCTTTGGTCTTTAAGAAATAGATCCATATCTTGCAAGAGAAATTGTCGATGAAGGAAACATAATACATGCTTCCAACAATTGATCCTCTTGGCATCAGTCTACACACATCAAAATGCACTAAGTCTGAAATCCTTTTAGACCTATGCTCACTACTTGGGAAAGTAACATTGGAAAACTTGCCAAGTATGCATCCTCAACAAATTCCTTGTTGTTCAAAGCTAAACTGTAGAAATCTTGTGACAATCCCCCTCAGAATAGGCAATGTTAATCATGCAAATGTTGCATCCTCTTGTGCCATAACTCGCATAGATTATCAATGTAATGACCTAAAGCTGCAAGCAGTTCACCATATAAACTATGAAGATTACCTTCTCTAACCACTATGAAATGTGCTATTATTGAGCTAGATCCCTTTGGTCCCTGATAACAACTTGCTGGTCCTTGAACTCAACTACAAAGCACATATCCTCCATTACAAAAACTGAAAGAAAAAATTTCTTGAGAGCAAGAACAAGAAAAAGTCCATCAAACAAACTCCAAAGAGTTACCTGACTATAATAGAAAAGAAATTGTACCAACTCCTACTACTAGATACTCGGCATCAGCACCAAACTCAACCTGAACTCCAAAGTCATGCTCTACTAGTTTGGTAAAACACTATTGGGTTGATGGCATATGCTTGGAGGTACCACTATCCACAAACCATGCATCCTTTAAAATTGTGCTGATAGAAAAAGACAAGAAACCATTGTGAAATCTTTCTCAAACTTGGCAACAAACTCGTTCATCTAGGTTTCTACAAAGGCTACTACTTCTTAGTGTTAATATTTCCCTTGGTTGTTCTTCTTGTTTGGAATATTTGAAGCACAATTCCCAAACTTATGACAACTATAACACTTGATTTTCCTCGAGTCTTTTTTTTCCTACTTGTGAGGATGAATCCCCATCCTTTCCTTTTGTTGTTTCACTTTCCTTTATTTCCCTTTTGTTGTCCAATGAGAGCTAAATTCTCCTCGCCGCCTTTCTTGTTGGCTTTTAACTCAATCCAAATTTCTTCCTTAATAGAATCATCCCACAATCTCTCAAACAAAGGAAGCTTTTCCTTGGCACAAATGCCCTCAACATAAGCATGCCATGAAGATGTGAAACCATTCAATGCCAAATTCACAAGCTCTCCGTCTTCAACTTTCTCCCCAAATTGTTGCAAACTGGTCACAAATTTGAGTAACCTCAGTCAAATAACTAGTAATAGTACCCATACTAGACATCTCTATAGATCTAAGTTTATTTCTCAATATCATTTTCTTGTTAATATTTTCACTCTGGAAAAAGAGTAACTAGAGCGTCCAACGTTTCCTTGGCTTCTTCTTCTCTTGACAAGTGAGGAATTGAATGATCTTTCACCACATCTAGGATCATCCACTTGTCTTTAATTTCTTTCCTTCTAAATTGCCAAATATTGTGGATTCACAAATAGAGTCACTTGATCCTTGACAATTTCTTAGAGATCCTTAACCTCCAATTACAAGGTCACCCTAACCTTCTAAGGCAAGAAATTTAACACGCCATCCAACCTATCCTCAAAATAAATACTAGATAATGCCATTATTATTTTCTATAAAACAAACTCTTCAATATGGAGATAATATGAACTCAAAAAAAAACTTAAATTACTATTTTCAAGACTTTGATTGTGCTACTAAACCCTAGCTACCAGTTAGTACTGCTCACAAACCATGATTATGGTCAACAAGAAAAACCTCCTATGATAGTTTGATAAACCCAAGGTCACGGGTTTAATTAGCCCTAATTGCACTACTAAACCACCTACAAACCCTAAGCACTAGAACACACCCAAAAAAAATCTACGATATAAACCCTAGATGCCACTTTTATAAAAAAACTAGTTGCAATTCTACCAACTTGCCAACCACAACTTCTAATTAGTCGCAATTCTACCAACTCGCCAACCACAAATTCTACTTAGAATCATGCAAAAACTTCTTCAAAAAAAATGTGATTTATAATCTCTTTTGGCAATGCTTTTACCCAAAAAAGATCCATCATGTTTTCCTTTTGATCTTGACAATATTTTAGCTAATAAAAAACCTCACAATTCCTTAATGAAATACTTGTGTGATTCTTGATCAAAACCTATGTGATTTCTTACAAATACCTGCATGATTTTTTTTTCAAAACTATAATTTTTTTCACAAAATTCAATCGCAGATTTTTATACAAATCGTGCTTGAAATTTTTTCCTGCCCTTCTAGTTTTTAAACCCTAGGCTCTAGTACCAAATTAAAATTTCAATCACAGTAACTCATTTTCTAATACTTAAATAGACATCAAATTGATCACACAAATCATTGAAATTCAAACTACCAAAATGAACACAGAGACATCAATTTACACCATGAAATTTACTTTACATTCCTTTGAAAGATTGCAAGGAAACCTCTACAATTGTTGACTAAAACTGCAGAGAATTACTATCCTGTACTGAATTAATGAACTTCTATCTTTATACTATTCAGCTAAAAATCTAATCTTTCAAAATAGAAATCTTATCTCATACAAGAGGTGACATGAAAGATAAGTCTAAATCATTAGTGATTATCTACACTTTCGTAGATTTGATTAAATCATTAAATAAATAAAAGACTTTCACTTTTATCACTAAAGTGAATTATAAAATAAAATAACTCTAACTATTGGCATGTTCACACTATGAAAGATACCAACTAAAATTGCAACTTTAAACCAAATTGAAATAAATCAACTCAAAGACTTTTGGAGATTTAGACAGCAAATTATTAAACAAAAGTAACTCGGACAGATATCATTTCATATTCCAAATAAGATAACCCTTTGTTCTACAGTCTTGATTTCAGATAATAATAAGTTATAAGAGTACTAAATCAGTTACAAATGGATTAATCTTAGCCTGTATTAAGAAATAAAACTCAAAAGCATACAAATCTTAATAGAACCTGATGGGACTCTCCTCAAATGACAGCAGACTTCATACTGAACAGGCATTGATTGGAATATGGTTTTAGATTACCAATGATTGATCCCACGCACAAACTGGATTATAGATCATGTAATATCGCTCCTAACCAGTATTGCACTCAATAGAAAGTGACCACTAGCATCACCGATCATATGCCAAGCTGAACA
The DNA here is from genome assembly GCA_018584345.1 of Thuja plicata. Taxonomy (NCBI): domain Eukaryota; kingdom Viridiplantae; phylum Streptophyta; class Pinopsida; order Cupressales; family Cupressaceae; genus Thuja; species Thuja plicata. Next base: position 26,953 of record MU221424.1, read on the forward strand.
TAATCATTGACTGACTTATTTAACACATCTTCTTTGCTGTGTCACTAGACAACAGCAAAGGAGAGATTAAGTACGCCACTTCAGAATGTACAGTCACAAATAGATTAATCTTAGCCTGTATTAAGAATTAAAACTCAAAAGCATATAAATCTTAATAGAACGTGATGGGACCCTCCTCAAATGACAGCAGACTTCATACTGAACAGGGATTGATTGGAATATGGTTTTAGATTACCAATGATTGCTCCCAGGCACAAACTGGATTATAGATCATGTAATATCGCTCCTAACCAGTATTGCACTCAATAGAAAGTGACCACTAGCATCACCGATCATATGCCAAGCTGAACATAATGGTTGACTGACTTATTTGCCAAACACATCTGCTTTTCTGTGTCACTAGACAACAGCAAAGGAGAGATTAAGTACGCCACTTCAGAATGTATACCCGATCTTAGCTCTGTGTCAAATATTTCTCATGGCTTCCAGGCTGAAGGTTGTAGTTTCTCTTTCATGCGATTTTCTTCAAGCTACTGCTGAGTCTATCACACCCAATGTCTCCATCATACTCCTGTGTTGCATTGATCCAGGGATAAGATATCCAGGTTGGCATCTGAACATCCTTAGCATTCGTCTTAAGCCAGAACAATGGAAACTCTTTGATGATCAGTCCTTCTCCTGCTCTTCTATTAAAATCTTTCTAATACAAGTTGACCCAAGGACCTTTGACAAAACCTATTTAATAATTACATTTATTCATAAATTTATTCTATTATTTATTTAATAATCTGATGCTAATCAATCTAAAATAGTAATAAAAAATGGGTGACTGAAACTAACACCGCCAAAGACATGGCTGGCCGACCAGCCTTAATTCTAGAACATTAAAGTCCTCTTGTCCCACCATTGTTTGTCCTCGAGCAATTTCAAACTGGGATGTTCAAAAATTTCAACCCCCTCCCATGGGGCATCTTCAAGGGGAAGTCCTTTCCATTTCACCAAATACTTAGGGATTACTTTGTTTCACAACTCCTCCCTCATATCCAAACAGTTTTAGGTTATGGAATCAATTTGCCTTCATAGTCAAGTGGTGGTAGCTCTTGTGAAGGAGTGGCCTTCTCTCCAAGAGCCTTGTTAAGGCACGAGACATGGAATGTGTTCTGAATTTTGTTGTTAGCAGAAAGTTCCAGCTCATAAGCTACCTCACCAATCTTCCTTACCAACTTATAGGGCCCATAAAAACGTGGCTTCGGCTTCTCAGCCCCACTCCCTTTGATAGAAGATTGCCTATAGGGCTCAACCTAAAAAAAAACATATCACCAACCTCAAAAAAACCGTATCACCAACCTCAAAAACCCTTTCAATTCCGTGCCTATCAACATATAGTATTTGCTGATTTTGAGCCTGCTGCAAATTTTCCTTGAGAGATTCCAAGATATCCGTACTTTGTTGAACCAAATATTTTGCACTTGGCATTCTACTATTTGTAAGAGTCAAATGCATTAATGAAGTAGCATCATAAAAATAAAGTGCCTTAAAGGAGTTACACCAATTGACATATGATGAGTTGTATTGTAGCAATATTCTCCTAGATGCAACCACTTGATCCAAGTTATCTACTACCCTATAAAGTAGTTCCTTAAATAGCCCTCTATCCATTTATTCACTATCTCCGCTTGCCCATCAGTTGGTGGATGATAGCTAGTGCTTGATGTCAACTCGGTACCTATCAAGCAAAAATGCTCTTGCCAAAACAAGTTGAGAAACCTGATGTCCCTATCACTTTCAATGTTCTTTGGCAAGCCATAAAGTTTGAAAATTTCTCTAAAAAATAGATATGGCACTTGTGGAGCTTTAAATTCTAAAGATATGGCATGATAGTGTGCATATTTAGTGAGCCTATCAAAAACCACGTGCACACAATCCTTACCTTAACTTTTGGCAACCCCGTGATGAAATTCATGGATATACTTTCCCATTTCTGACTTGGAATAGGCAAGGGCTGCAATAAACCAGCTGGGAAGGCATGCTCAGCTTTGTTTTGTTAGCATTCCATACATTCTCTCACATGCTGTCGCACATTGCTTGTAAACCTTTTCCATTAAAAGCACTCTCACATATTTGTATGCCTTGTAGAAACTCAGACGACCAGCAAGTGGTGTGCCATGACATGCCTTCAAAATCCTCTCCTTCATCTTCAATTTAGGTGTAAGATACACCCAATCTTTGTAAAGAATGAGTTCATCAACCACCTTAAATCTATCTAATTTTCCTTCCAAAATATAATTAGTCGTTGAATTCTTCACATATTTGGCCACTATAAGGCCCCGTTTGTTTGGGGAATTGGAATTTGACTCAAAACCTTATTATCACAATAACCGGGTTTTGAAATCCCGGTTTTGCATCTTGGGGAATTGGAATTTGCCTCAAAACCTTATTATCGCAAAACCAGGATATGATTTCTAATTCCACCTATCCAGTGGGAAGATGATGCCACTCATTTTGGTGTCTAAACCAGGTTTTGCTTGACGAATCCGGAATTGCAATTTAGAGAAACAAACATCGGATTCGCAAAAACGGGAAGTGTCACTTCCAATTCCGCCCCAATTCCGTGAAACAAACGGGGCCTAAAAGACTTCCAATAAGTAGTAGATCAGTTAGAATAAAGATAAGGCTTCCTAGAAAGTGGATCAGCCACCACATTATTTTCCCTTTTACATATTCAATGTCACAGTCATAGGCTTGAATTTTGCTTCCCCATTTCTACTGCCTATCATTCAAATTATTTTGGTTGAAAAGAATTTCAGACTGTTATGATCTATTTTGACTACAAACTTCCCACAAACCAAGTATTGTCAAAATTTGGCTAAAGCATACATAATAGCCAACGTCTCTCTGTCATTAATAGAAAAATTTCGTTCAGCCTCCTTGAGTTTCCTACTCTCATATGCTATGGGTTGTTTATTTTGAATCAAGACAGCCCCAATGCCTTCTCCTAAAGCATCACATTAGGAGATGGCACACATTCTAGAACAAAAGTAAGTGAGAATTTTGGAATTGTCAAGACGGGACATGAACTCATTACCTCCTTAAGTGTATCAAAATTGCTGGCTTGTTGGACTCCAAGTGAAGGCTTTTTACTTTGTCAAAGGAGCTGCAAGTTGCAAAAATCCTTTCACAAATCTTCTATAAGGGCCGTAAAGTCCCACAAATCCTCTTAGGTGTGTCAAATTTCTTGGCCTAGGCCAATCTTGGATTGCCTTGATCTTCTCCTCATCACACTAACACCTTGTACACTAATCTTGAATTCCAAATATAAAATCTCTGTCAACCCAAACTCACATTTGAAGACTTTGGCATACAAGCAATTCTGCTCAAGTATGCCAAGAACTTCATCTAAATGCTTCAAATGATCCTCCCACGTCTTACTATAAATCAAAATCTCATCAAAGAAAACCAGTAGAAATTTTCTCAATGTTACAATGAATAATTGATTCATGCATGATTGGAAGGTTGTGGGGGCATTGGTTAAGCCAAATGACATAACCAAGAACTCATAATGCCCATAAGCACACCTAAAAGTTGTTTTGTATATATTTTCATCTCTTACCTTGATTTGGGGGTACTCTAAAAGCAAATCAATCTTGAAAAAATACGTGTCTCCATGAAGCTCATCAATCAACTCATCAATCCTTGGTATGGGGCAGCGACTCTTGATTGTCATTTTGTTTAGTGCTCTATACCCTATATACATCTTCATAGTCCCATCCTTCTTATTTAAAATTACAAATGATGCAAATGGGCTAGAGCTAGGCCTTATATGCCCCATATCCAATAGATCCTCAATTGCCTTCTCAATCTCTTCCTTATACACCCTAGGATGACAATATAAAGTAATCGTGACTGGTTTTGCTCCTTCCTCGAGCTCAATTATATGCTGAAAACCTCTACCAATGGTAGTCCAGAAAGAATGTCTTTGAACACCTTGTTATGTTTGTCCAAAATATACTGAATTTCCACATTGTAAGAATTCCCATCCTTCGAAGGATGTGTGTCTATAATTAATATTCAGCTACCCATGCCACTTGGTCTTTGCAAAAAGCTCGCTCCATCCTCTTGGTTGAAGTTGTCATCGGTCCACTATTCAATAAAGCATGTAGAACTATCTTCTTCCCATTGTGTTTGAATGGTAACTCCATTGTTCAATAGGTCTATTCATATTATCAAATAATACAACCATTGGACTCCCAGAACCACTTCTATATCCCGCAATACTGATAATATAGAAATCATTCTTCATCTTATAATCTCCCATAGTCAACTCCATTTGTAGAATCTTCTTAATACGAGGAAGAATTGACCCACTAGCAACTATAACATTAGACCCTTCAAAATCCTTTGTCTTCAATCCCAATAAATTCACTAGCCCTTCATCAATGTAATTTTGAATAGCCCCACTATCAATAAGAACTATTAACTTTTGTCCACTCAGGACTCCTCTCACACAGAAAGCATTATATCGTGGCGCCCCTAAAAGTGATGCAAGTGTACCTCCTAAGTGCTCCTCTCCTTGGTGCTCATGCTCAACTTCTTCTAACTCATTTTCAAGTTCAAGCTCATTCTTTGTGTCCTCATCAAAAACTACTTCTATGTAATGTATTTGTCCTTTCCCCAAAAATCTATGTCCTAGTTGCTAGGGCTCTCGAATGTGAAGCATATCTTCTTCCTTCATAATCCATTCTCGGACACCTCCCTTCGATTTGGCTTAAGAGATGATGCCTTGGAAGGTGATGGGTTCTTTTAAACGGTTTCTTAGGAAACATAGAAGCCTCTTTCTTGGAGTAGAATTTGTCCTTAGCCACTGAATCTTCTAAATTAAGAGCTCACTTGATGGCTTCTTACAACAAACTTGAATCAAATGCCCTTATCAAACCTTCAAGGGATATGCTAGGCCTTCTACAAAGCGAACTATGAGTCTCCTCTCCATCACATTTGGAAATATCATTGCAAGCCTATGAAATTTTTCTACATAGTTCTCCACCATGCCTTTTTGCTCTAGTTGTGCCATGTAATGTCCCCTTTCCAAACGAGAATTTAATAGCTAGATAATAATATTAAAACAAATTACAATATAAATAAATAATAAAATGATAAAAAAATAAAAATAATAATTACAAATTATATATATAAACTTGAAAAATATATATTCTAAAAACATAAACACACATATATATAGTTTGATATATAACATATATATAATTCAATACATAATACAATAAGTATATACAAGTGACTCAATCAATCAAAATAATGTTCTTGCTGTGAGCGATTTAATATTGCTTACCATATATAATGAAATAACAAAGTTTTCATCAAAAGTTTTATCTCACAACTCATTGGTTACGAACAATAGCGACACCAAGTATGGATGCATCACTTGGACTCACGTCCACTAGGGGATTATTAAAGCCCAGGATCCCCAATAGGGAAAAAAGGGGAAAAAAGGACAAAAGAGTGACCAATAAAGAAGAGGGATAAGCATCTAGTCAGCAATCTGATCCGGTCAGCATTTCCAATAAAAACTCAAACCAATAAACAATCAGTATTAACAAGGGACTATAAGAATCTCCAACGCAAGAAAAGAGGATTAGAACAAGTACAAAAATACAGTCTGAATATTATGGAATAAGAAGAGAATACAAATGGATTACCACACACTTATTTTCTCTCCTCCTCATTGCTGAGTAAAGTATTACAGGCCAGTGTATAAGGGTATCACTGGGCTGCAAAAAGTATTAGGCATACACGGTTAGAGAGAGAAAGAAACACATGAGGAATATTCTCAGATTTGAGGTGAAGTCTATAGAGGATTTGTGACAGAAGTTTTATTATACTTAGGATAACTTATGACTCAGAAATAAATATATATATATATATATATATATATAATAGTAAGATTGTAATATTAATATCAGTTATAATAATGAGATCAGAAATATGTGTGTATATATAGGCATCTGTTAAATCAGAATTATATATATATATATACTTAGTTACCGATTCGGGTGCAGATGCTGATGCGGATGCGAGATGCGGGTGCGCGGATGCGTGAAATTTTTTTTGAGGGAGGATGCGGATGCGTTTGGATGCGTGTGTGTGTGTGTGTGTGTGTGTGTGTGTATATATATTGTGCAAATATTATATTTAATGAATTCTCATAAATTTAAAATATATTGTAACATTAATAAAATGTATATTATAATATATATAAAATAATTAAATATAAATATAAATAACAACATACTAAATAAAATAATTAAATATAAATATAAATATATAATATATATTATTACATAAAATAATTAAATAATTAAATATATCAAATAATTAAATAATAATATATATGAGCAGCAAAGAGTGAAAGATGTCCCACACAAACAAGGAGGATGTTGGGGGCTTTCGAGATGGAAACTTAAGAGTTTTGGATTGTGTAGGGAAGGAAGAAAAGGTACCAGTCAAGAGGGCTAGCAATAACAAAGAAGCAGCCGAAGCAAGAAAGAGAACACAGGAAGAATAAATCGCACACAGAAGTCAACAGTCAAGGGAGAGACACGGATGCAATAAGGGAGGTAGATTGCAGCCCATGGACAGAGAAGGAACAGCGCAAAGATTAGCATATTTTAATTTTTTATGAGTTACCGCGCATCCACAGGGCATCCCGCATCCGCTCCCGCTTCCGCATCCGCCCGCATCCGCTCCCGCATCAAGCCTTCAGGAGCCCGCATCGGTAACTAGGTATATATATAATGAGAAGGATTTAAATTGTAATATACATATATATAGATAGATAGATAGATAGAATTATATATGTATGTTATATTTCATATATGAACATACATATAAATAATACATAGGATATTCATTTATATCTAAGTTACCACATTCGCTTGCTGAAGGCCAAATTCAAAAGTCGGTTCGGTCCAAATTCAGATACGGTGCACATTCACTCAAAATTCGGTCCAAAGTCAGACTGGGTGTTATCTTTGAAATTAATCGATTCCCATAATTTGCTACATCATTCCCTTCCTTCACCTCTCCAAACTCCTCGCCTCTCCAACCGCATTCAGCATCACCATAGTCAGCACTCCTCTCAACGTTCAGGCCTTAACACCCACCATTCAATCTACCCGCCAAAAAGACTCCTCTCTTGACTTATGCTTAGCGGAGCTCTCTTTCTCCAGCGCTGATCATGGCCTACCACCGCATACAGAGAACACAGATTCGCTGCCTTTATCACAGTTCCTTACTCTCATGGAAGCCACAGAGTATTTGCAGCCCCACTTCCAGAATCTGATCCTCAAGATCTCTGCAGAAGATGGCTGCCCTCCGCTGTGCATCATCAGCGACATGTTCCTCGGCTGGACCCAAGACGTCGCCGACATGTTTGGAATACCCAGAATCTTCTTCCTCACTTGCGGCGTTTATGGCACCTTGCTTTATTACTCTATGTGGAATCATTTGCTCCACAGACAGACCGACTCAGAAGAGTTTACTCTCCCAGATTTGCCTCCTTGTTTTAAGTCGCATGTAATGTGCTCTCGCAGATGTGAACGCCAGTCTTAGTCATCGCTCAGTTTGACATTTTCGTATTATCCCTTCTAAGTTGTTTTTCATTATTGTTTTTCATTATCATATTGTTTTTCATTATTATATGAATATTATAGTTAATTTCATATTATAATTTATTTTTTTATTACTTGTTATATTATTTATTTATATTTTAATATTATTATTTGTTTGATGGTTTTTGATGATATTTGATGAGTGATGGCTGATTATATATATATATATATATATATATATATATATATTCTTGTAGGGACGAACCCAACCCAAAAAAAATTTGGACGAATTTCGAACCCGAATCTCGAACCCGCATCCATACCGGAATCCGAACCGGCAACTTAGATTTATATGTATATATATTCTATAAGGGATAAAGAACCCTTATATATAGTATAGTACATGTTAATCAGGACGTAATCAGAATCATCAATATATAATGTATATATCTGAATGTTCTATAACATATCTCTGAATGATCTAATATCTACATATGTACTGTATATACTCATTGACAATGAGGAAATCAGAATTATATCAGATTGTACTATAAGTATATATATATTTGTAATGTATAAGATAGCAGTAGTATGTACTTAGCCAATTCCTTAATTACTCGCTAATACAACTAAGAGGATAGGGGCGGAGTAATTCAGTCACATGTTGGGAGGGTCTCAATATGGGTAAAAACCTTGAGGGAACCCACTTGTAGACTGTTTCTGCGCCCTGGTCGTAGTAATTCTACCATCCTTCTTAACGTTAGTAATTAGGAGAGGAGTAAGGGATTAGTTAAGTATGTATCATGAATCAAGGATTGTTCCTTAACCTGATTTAATGCATAGCATTGTATGATTAATCATTGGGAATTGGTATTCTCCTAGTAGGGAACGTTACAAGTTGCCATTCCCAAGTGCAATTCAAACCCTAATTGGGCATTTTAGGGCAAATTAAGTAAGGTCCTAGTTGGGGACATTACATGCCAACTCCCTGAGATGAATTTTTGGATCCCTTCTATCAAATCTCTCTGTCAATCTTTGGCTGAAGTCTTCCAAAGTGATTATTGAATCATATTCTTAAGTTATCATGTCGTAATACCACCATTTGTGAGTTATCCTTTCAAAGATGTAAAAATAGCAAACTTGATAGTGTTAAATTATAGCTTCGATCTGATTGACTTATACATTCGATTGAATTAGAATTATCAGTTTCGATATGCTAGAATATATTGACCTTAGTCGATTATATATATGTGTGTGTGTGTGTGTGTGTGTGTGTGTGTGTGTGAGAGAATTTTGTTTATCATATTCGACATAGTCGATGGCATGTAATATATCTTCCATATTAAACGGACCTTACCATATACATGTTATACGTAACTGTTAATGGAATTGGCTTAGTCGATATCAGTGCATAATATTAGAAGTGTTACGATAACTATCATATGATAGTTATCGTAACACATATATATAATATGTGATGTGTTACGTTAACTATCATATGATAGTTATACGCAACACTTGGTTGTTACGGGTTATATAAAACAGTCAATTACTCTACGTAACAGCAAACCAAAAGGGCATGAATATGTAGGACATGACCCTACGTGGCTAAAGCCACGTACGGTCATGTCTATGTACATGTCTCTACATAGACATGACCCTATACTATGTAGAAAGACAAAGTCATATGTGCTGAGGAAAGACAATCAATAAAAAATGTACATTTCTTCTCCTCCGCAGCATACAAATATATAATCAATAATATATATATATATATATACACAGACATTTAGATATTACAAACAGCACAATAAAGAGTAACAGATTTTCTCTATAGGACGATCTTGATTTTACAACATGGTATCAGAGCCTAACCTATAAGAGAATAAAATATATGAGACATATACGGGAATTACAGTGAAATACAGAGTTATTTCTTTGTTGGCATAAGTATATTGGAAGTTCGATACAAATCAACACTCTTGAAGACCAAGTCGTCTGCAAAGAACGACATCTTGGGAGACTTTAGAAATCACAATAATATTTACAAAAAAAAAAAAAAAAACTATTCAGAGTTTGTTGTGGCTAGCGGTTGAAAGAGAATTGTCAATATTGAGTCATCTCTAGCACCTTCATCTGGGCACAAATTCTTCAGTAACAGTCCTTATATTCGGTTTCCATTCTCAACACAAGGGGAAGGACTTAGATACGCAGAAGATACCAATCGAAGAGAAAAGGAGAAATAGATAAGCATCTTGTATGGGCACGGAGGAGATTGCATAATATCTCTGAGATCAAAGAGTAATTGCTTCCATCAGCGATTAATAGTATAAGGTTCCATATTTAATGAGCCAAATCACTAAGGGAATCATAGGGAGTAAGGAAAAGTTATATCTGTAGCTCTATCGTTGAAGATCTGTATATATACTTCTTCATAAATGAAGGAAGAGGAGCAGGACTATTCATTGAAAGTCAGCAATTTACATCCACGAGGGTAGAGGTCATATGCGAGCAACATAGCAACATCGATTACTCACTATCACTGTCACAGCATCATGTAAGACGTATCTTTTATCAAGGTACGTATGCTTGACGAAGAAGAGGGGATAAACTAGTTTCCAGTAAACGTTCCAATCATGCCCATCACCAATAATTATATCTACTCACCTAAGTTCTACCATAACACTCGTCAACATCATACAGTTTTTATAAAGATGTTTGAACAATAAGAATAGATTATTATCTAGGGGTGAGATGGATATCAACAGAGCGATAAAGGATGATGAAGACGGCAAGAGGCTGATGACATGTCTTGTATCGTAAGCGCTCATTAAGAATGAAGACACCATTAGGACAGTAATTGTGTATGACAGTAATTCTAGTGGACAATATTGTGATCATTAGTGATAGCAATAATAATGAATGCAAAGAACAACAATGAACTGTGTAAAGATCCTTAGTAAATCAACAAACAAAGTCAAGGAATATCATGCAGTGAGGGAAACAAAATAGTGATTTACTCGTGATAAATAAGTAAATGAGCATAACATGGACATCATGTGGGACCGATGATAAGTACATGGAAAATATAATTCAGAGCAGACGTAAATCATGCAGCAAAGGCAATGACGCGTCCACAGTGATCCCCTTCATCGACCATTAGAGATGGCTCTATTTCTTAAATAGCGATCAAACTAAATGAAAATAAAGTTTTTTTTATGAAGTGCTGCTTCATGATTTGTCTATTAAGCATGGCGATTAATAATAGAATAAGCAAAAATGAATGGACATGATATGGTCAATAATTCTAAAAGGTCAGCGTATAAATTTGGAAATAATGAGTCAAGTAAGATATAGAAGAAGGAATCATGAAAATGTTGAAAGAAATATATATATAGGTGAAGGAAAGTGTATGCATTTGTGAGGAGATATATACAAAACATTACATATTCGAATGACCAGACCAAGGTCAAATTGAAGCAGAAATCATTCCAATAACTTGAGGATGGGCGATCATTGTAAGTGATTTGTTGGGAAAAAGTTTCCAATCTTTCCGAGAATCAAGGAGATCAAATACTCCTGTAATTGCTTGAGCTAAACATGGATATAATTGTGGAGGGTTTATCTGTTGCTATGTAGACTAAATGAAAATACAAAGTTTCATGTCAAGGTCTGAGCATCCTACTTACCATGGGGTTTTTGACTTGCTTGGGGAGAGCAGTTCAGAAAGGCTTGCAAATGCATTAAGTTCCTAGCATGGAATCTACAAACCATGGCTTCTTCTTATCTGTCAGAGTTTCATAATATGATTACAATCACAAGAATGTGAAAGAATTTGGCAGGATGTATTAACTTAAAGTATGAAGAGAAGTTGGTGCACCCTCAATTCTTGTGAGATACATTGATATCAAGTACGATGGGTACGAGTATCGTATTAATGGGCTCACCTTATGAAAGGAAATACTTCAAAAGATTTAAAGATAAGTATCTCATGTCTTATTAATCCAAATGAATTTGCAGTTTATTAAATAATAAATTTTGTATGCTTCCATCATTTTTATGTTTGGGATAGTTTAGCCTTATGAACTATTCGTAATCTATCTATGACATACTTTCAAGACGAAAGCATATGAAATCCAGATTCAGAGGGAGTCTGACATCTTCCAAAGGTCAAGAAGTTGGCGAAATTTAGCCCCTAAGGAAACAAATGATTCAGTCAACTTGGACAAACTCGATCATATTGATTGAGAGGGAGTTCACTATTGAAGGTAAAACAATTCTAAGATTATAGTAGTGGGTACTCGTGGATAGAATCGCCTATGAGATGCACGTGGGTAGAATCTCTGATTAAGGCATTCCGTACATCATGAGACTACAACTCATTGAGATAAACATCATACTAGAGGTCTTTATTATCTTCCCTCGAGTCCAAGAGGGAGTGTTAATGTTGTGGCCTTGGAAAAGATCAAAATGCATCTTATGCTAGCCGATGTAACCTTCTGACTATTCAGATTATTCGTATTGGTTCTCTCAAGAAGGAAGGTATGAAGTGAAATCCTGCAGTGACACTGAGTTGAGTATATAAACAGGGTATGCCTTCATGACAGAGGGAGAAGCTAAAGGATCTGCATTAGTGGACATTCGAGGATATTGATACAGAGGGAGTAGACCATGTTTTGTTGGTTCTCTAGTAATCAAGATATTGTAGCAGAGAATTATGATTATTACCATGTGAGAAGGCCATATGTCAGAGGGAGAAGCTAGAAGATCAAATTAAGTTGGCACCCCAGGATCTTGGTCATACAAATTTAGAGGGAATGTACCATGTCAAGATGGTGTATACTTTGTAAGCTCACAATTCACCAAGACTATGAGACAGTGCAAACAAATGCAATTCAGTGGAGAACAAACGACTGATATTCTTACCAAACCCCTTGCTAGAAAGAAGATTGTGTACTTTCAGATAACCTTTGTATGTTGAGGAGTAAAGCCTTAGCTATGTTGAGGAGTAAAACCTTAGCTGAAAAGAAGGTTTCAGCTTCAATGAAACCATCATTTTGTATCTTCAATAATTCTTGTCTTGATAGACAAGTCTTAGGTGGAAGTCTTGGTTTCCACTCTCTGGGATGAGCCATGGTGGATCCACCCTCTGAGAAGAGTCAAGGTGGATATCATATGTGTGACTTTATGGGCCCATTCATTTTGTGTTATATTATGAAAGGTGACGATCTTTCATATGTGTTGGGTTACTATTGCTAGGTGAGGACTTAGACAATAGCTTAACCTAGTGTCTGGTATGACTGTATTGTAGTCACTAGTCCTGACACTGAATTTTTGGAGTTGTTAAATCCAGTTCCGAATTGGTCGGGGATTTAACAACATGTGAATCAAGATTAGACTACATTAAGTTGTTGTCCCGGAATGTGCCAAATATCTTGATTGTTATCGCTAAATCTAGTTCCGAATTGGTCGGGGATTGCAATAACTCTTCTATCAAGATGAGTACATTATATTAATGTCATGTCGGATATCTTGATATGAAGTTATGTTTTAGTTATCACTAAAATCTAGTTCCGAATAAGTCGGGGATTATGATAACATGTGCCTCAAGTTTTGATCCCGATTACGCCGGATATCTTGACACCATTACTTATCACAAATCTAGCACAAATCCAATTCCGAATTGAGTCGGGGATTGCGATAATTTTCTATCAGGTTAAACTTGTGTTCCGGACTATGCCGACTACCCTGATATAAAGTGATTAAGTGTTATTAAAATTCAGTTCCGAATTGAATTGGGAATTTCAATAACACTCACATCATGAGATCATGATTCTAATCAATCCTCTCTTGCTAAGAGGGAGTGTTAAATTATAGCTTCGATCTGATTGACTTATACATTCGATTGAATTATAAGAGTGTGTGTGTGTGTGTGTGCGTGCGCGTGCGTGTGTGTGTGTCCGATGGCATATAATATATCTTCCATATTAAATAATATATCTTCCATATTAAACGGGCCTCACCATATACATGTTATACGTAATTGTTAATGGAATCGGCTTAGTCGATATCGATGCATAATATTAGAAGTGTTACGATAACTATCAAATGATAGTTATCGTAACACATGTATATAATATGTGATGTGTTACGTTAACTATCATATGATAGTTATACGCAACACTTGGTTGTTACGGGTTATATAAATCAGTCAATTACTCTACGTAACAGCAAACCAAAAGGGCATGAATATGTAGGACATGACCCTACGTGGCTAAAGCCACGTACGGTCATGTCTCTACATAGACATGACCCTATACTATGTATAAAGACAAAGTCGTATGTGCTGAGGAAAGACAATCAATAAAAAAATGTGCATTTCTTCTCCTCCGCAGCATACAAATATATAATCAATTATATATATATATATATATATATATATATATATATTTACACAGACATTTAGATATTACGAACAGCACAATAAAGAGTAACAGATTTTCTCTATAGGACGATCTTGATTTTACAACAGATAGCCTCTTCTTCCAACGTTGGATTCAATGATAAATAGGTGTCTAATTTCTGCAACCAAGCACTTGTTGATGAGCTACCAGGTCCATCAAAAGCTGGGATGGTGATCTCTCCCAAACTGTGTTGAATATCTTTCCTCTCTTCATACCTTCTCCTCCTATGCCCACTCCTTGTCTTCATCTCATAGAATTATGTGAAGGTCATGTCCCTGCATATGGGAATTCTTAAAGCATTGTATTCATCATGAATCCTATCCATTTCATCTTCATTATCAGGCCCTTCATCTCTGCTGGCTGCTCATTTTTCCAGAAATTTAGCCCTGAAAGTTCTTGTATTAACTGCAGCTTTCTCACCACCAGCTGAAGCCATTGTTCCACCATAACTGCTCCCTTAAGCCCCATTTTGTACAGGCCTACCAGTGCTCCGCTGTTGATTCAAAACCCTAAAAAGCTGGACCATCTGTCTTATGGACGACTCCATGCTGTTCTAGAATTCTTTGGTTTCCCTGACAAATTCCTTATCATCTTTCTTGTCACCCATGGCAGCCTGCTTCTTCTTCTCACACTGTTGGTAGTGCTGGTCTCTATCACTCATCAATCACCCTCAGGCTGGCAAGATGCCAAGCTCTGATATCATTGAAAGATACCTCTGATATCATTGAAAGATACCAACTTAAATTGCAACTGTAAACCAAACTGAAACAAATCATGGACCCAAGAAAAAAAAATCCAGGTTGGCATCTGAGTACCCTTAGCATTTGTTTAATGCCAGAACAACGGAAACTCTTTGATGATCAAACCTTCTCCCACTCTTCTATCAATATCTTCCTAATACAAGTCAGCCTCAAGGAAGACTGACTCAGGGCCAGCTCGCGAAAGTCAGCCTAAGGACTTTTATTAAAATTTAATTAATAATTACATGTGTTCATAAATTTATTCTATTATTTATTTAATAATCTAATGCTAATCAAACTAGAAGTAATCTGAAATGGGCGGGTGAAACTAACACTGCCAAAGACAAGGCTGGCCGACCAGCCTTGATTCTGGAACATTACACACTAAGCTTATGCAGAAGTTTCAAACTGAGCTAAAAACTGATCACCTATGACTGTAGAAATGCTTCTTGGACCAGGAAGAACTCTGATGTATAGAGGAATCTTCAAGTACATGCTTGTATTAGGTTGCAAAAAGGCAAAGAAAGCACAATCGTATGTTAAAACTACTTAGATTGAGGGATGGAGAGTGCAATCATTTGTTGCATCTTTTTCATCCAGAATTTTGGACAGAACATAATTGTGTGTTGCATCTTCTTCTATAATTGAGGAGAACAGTTGTGTGTTGCATCATCTTCTATAATTGAGGAGAACAATTGTGTGTTGTATTTCCAAAAGATGGGAAGCAAAAAGAATGGAGCATAGAAGAATAAGTCAACAAGGGAGATACACAATTATTGGAGCAAGGTGTAGATTACATCCATAGCCAAGGTCCTGATTGAATGGAATAAAGGACAGAATACTCAACATAATATAGATAATAGGCAATTGATAATTTCACAGTATGGCTTTTCTGTCTTCAGAGATGTTCCAGAATAATATTATGTATTAACTCTCTTCCTCTCAAATTAAACTGTCATTTAATTCCTGACTAAGTAGCAAAGCACAGATTTATGAATTTATGATTTCTACAATTTGTAGGGTTGAGAAATCATGTACCAACTTGTGAGGACAAATTGTAAAAATTACATGCAAATCAATGACCCATATTTTTTCAAAATTTAGAATTTTACACAAGACATGACAGAAAGCTTCCAGCTAAATATAGAAGTCCCTAAGGTGGGACTTTCAGTCTCCCTCCCCAGCGCTAGCTGAAAGCTTGTAGGCTACATATGCCGGGGCTCTTATTTTACAGCGCGAGATTCATTTTATTCCTGTAAACTGAATGTTTTCAATTCCATAGGACTTCCATCAAAGTAAAAATAGGAGCACAAGCCTTTTTCAAGGGACTGTTATCACAATAAAAAATAGTAGAAAAAGCCCCTTCCATGGGACAGCATTGTTAAAAGACATTTGACAGAAAAGAATCACCACATTTATCAAGCCAGCAAGTTTATCATACATTTCCATAACTTATATGAACTCCGTTTCCAACAAATTTACCAAATTTCTAGAAATTACAAAAGAAGTGCTACCTACCAATTGCTCCTTGTCACGTATCCACATATAATTACATTGAAACAGATTTAATGTTATGGATACCGCCCCCTATATATACCCAGTCAAATGTTTATTTCCTGACAGTAATGATGCATTCTGCAGAGAGCCCTGAATAAAATTAAATACTATACAGATGATTTCAGAAGACGGAACCGAAGAAGCATCACATTGCAAAAAGTCGCTTAAAAGCAAATTTCCATTTAAATAAAATCTTAAACATCAGTATTTTCAGAAGAATTTAATGGCATACAAATCAAAAGATCGCCACACTTTTCGAATACGGTAGGTTACTTAAACATTTTCACAGTTTCTATTATGTTTTACTTTCCATGAAGTTTATACGGTACGTTACTTCAGCATTTTCACATATTCTGTAAGGTTTGCTTTCCGTGAAGCTTAAATTTAGAAAAAATCTCGGATCACATGGCAAATGGCATCATCAAATTGGTTTTCGTAACCTTCTCATTAACATTTTTAAAAATTTATGAAGAATGTTAAAATGCAGAGCACTCTACCAATGCGAGAGTATCCACGAGAAAAGCCCGTTTTCCATTCGACTTGACAAGCTGCGAGATTTGCCGCTCGTAGGCTCTCCTACTCCCTCCATTTTGCAATCCAGCCGAAGATGACGAAAATCTCAGATAAACGTTCCCGTTACAACTTCTGTCCACGGACACCGGCAAAAACAACTGCGGCATAGGCTGTACCCTATTTTTTCCCCTTGAGATCAAATCGGCATTGGAGGAAACTGAGCGAAAAAAATAACGGGGTTTACATGCCTGTTGTGCAAGTCTTCGGGCAGCAGATGTTACTGCCATAGCCGTTTCAAAATTGATTCTGAAAATTTCACCTTCTTTATCCTTCTAAGCGAAAAAAAACTATTCCGTCGAATTGATAGCATACAGACGCAGATTTTGCAAGAAAAGTTTAACCACGGACACTAATTTCAGAAATCCAATCCTTCCAACATTTTCTAACCCCTGTTTTTCTTCTTGGGGGTTTCTAGGTTTTCATCCTTCTGGTTCTGCTAAATTTTCCTTGAGCAACAAAAGATTGCTTGGTTTTCTGAATCGTCTAGGTGCTGCAGAAAATTTCTTTTACAATTATACTGGAACACAAAATGGTTGTCGATTGACAAATGTGTCGTGGTCATTCAAATGTCCGATCTCGTTACGTGCAAAAGAATAATATTTGGATTGTTTAATTTATTTGGATTGCTTAGCGGAAAAAAGCTACGAAATGCTCAGAAAAATCGACCTGCCACAGCCGGTTTCGTGGTGTCCACGGAACGCGAACGCACGCCCCATTATTGTGAATTCGCAACGGCGTTTACTTATACTATTTTCTATTTTAGGAATACTAAAGTTTATATTTTATATGAGTACTACAAAGGTTGTTGCAACTTTTAATCTTTGGAGGTGCATGTGGTAGGTAACCATTTATAGAAAGAAAGAAAGAAAGAAAATAGTTTTAAGGTTCACGAGGCTAAAGATAGTCTATATGTGGATAATTGAGTGAATAAAGGAAGCAATGAGACTCGATCAAGAATCATATCTTAAGTCATATTTATGTATTGGTTATAGATCTTTATGAGTGGACAATTTTGTGAAGTCTTGTTTCTTCAAAAAGTTAGTTTTGGCAATCCTCCTTCAAGTTGTTTTCATATTGACCATGGACATTTTGGTAAGTAGCACGTTTAAATATAAAGTGTCATTCAGTTTCAACTACTTCTTTGTTGCAAAAAGTACATGTTCTTTCTTCTCAAACCTCTTTAGGAGCTATTTATCTACTTGTCTCACACCTTAGATGATGAGACATGGTTCTTAGTTGTGCCACTAACAATCTAGCCTTACCCTTAATTATCACACATAAGTAATATTTTTTGTCATGATCCCAAGTGGGATTGAACTTTTTCACATAATGGATTTTTTTGGCCCCGTTTGTTTTGTCCACATAATTGATACTTGTGTGAAAAGGAGGTGCGTATGGCAAGGATACTAGTAGTTGTTATAGTAACTTCAATCATCCTAAATTTTTAAATGGTACATTGGAATTTGATAAAAAAATGGTGTTCTTTATATGTGATTTTAGAGCTTATGGCTATTGTTTTGGCTTCTCGTAGTTACGATGAACACAAAAGGATTCATTATGCGTGTTGTAGCATCGTAAATTGTATACCCTTACAATTCACACTATGTTTAGCATTCATTTGGGTGGTTGTACTTGAACTTGTGTGAATGTGTCTCAAGATTGGATTTGCAATATTGGTTACACCACCTGTTGCTTAGCCATTCGTGCATCCAAAAAGGGTTGGAGTAAGATTATTACATTTAACTACTAAGCTCACAATATTTTTCCACTATTTATGATTTTCACGATTCTTGCAATGTTGAAAAAGTAGTTTAGAGCTCTTTAATTCTATAAATTCACTTGTTCCATAATTTGTCTTTAAGTATATTTTATTCATTTTTTTGTGTCTTCACATTCTCATCAATTACTCGTGTAGGCGGCATATAATGCCTATTGTTATGTTCGATAGTATTGGTTATTCGTTAGTGTATTAATTGTTGTCAATGTGTTAATTGTTTGATGGTTGTTACTCTCGGGTAGTTGTAAGTGTCGGTTGGTTAACGGTTGTGTCTCTCTTGGCAACCGTCGGGTCCTTTAAATATGTTATGAACCTCCAACGAAGGGAGTAAGGTATAGTTGGGTAAATTGTAATCATTGGTTGACCATCTATGGTCTTCTTCTTTGTAATAAATTCATGAGCTAATAAAGATATATTTTTACTCCTATATATGGTGTGCGCTGCCATATGTATTATTATTTCATGTATGTAATCTACTAGGTATAGTTGTAAACATTCGGCATCGTTGGCTTAAAAGGAGTCAGTCAGCATTGTGGGATTCGTGCCCTTGGATCCCAATAAAGGCAAGAAGAGGCCACAAGGTGGTCAAGACCAAGTAATCAAGCGATATTTAAGAATTGTAGAACAAGAACAAAGAAGAAGAATATAAGAAACTACCAGAAACTTAACACCCCCTAACGAAACATACCTCGCCAACCAAGTAAGATAGTTGTATATACAAACACTGTCAGACGAGGAGTACGAAGAAGGAAATCTTGAATTGACATACGTATTGCACGGCATTGAGAATCTATCTATCTTAGGAGAACCCATCATTAGATGATCTTAACGGAACACTCTTGAATGGAGGGAGTACAAGTATAAGTCAGGGCCTAAAAATACCTGAGGTGTTGGGAACGCTAGAGCTGGATGTGTAGAGGACATGCACATGGTCAAGAGTGCAGGGAAAGCACCAGAACATAGCGGCTAGAAAAACCCACCCAAGTCTAATGCACAAGGGAGTAAGCAAGTGAGAAAGATGGTGACTCCTCTAACAATTATAAATGTGGATTGGCAGAAACTGCCAAACTTCATGAGGAACTAGTTAGAAGATCATATGAGGCACTGGAAGATGTTAAAGACTATTTGGGTAGCAAATGGTCAAGTTGACAAGTGTAACACCCCAAAATTGGCACCTAATAACCTAATCAATTTTGGTGCATTTTCTTATCCTCGAAGTCCTATTGTATTAGGCAAACTCTTCTTCCTATTGACTTTAATTGACTGAGTTTCAAATGTAGAAAACCCAAATTTGCATAAATCTGACATAACATTTAATTCCTAAATTCTCAATGATTATTAGCTAAAAACCCCTATGATTAATTGATTTAATCCTAAAGTCTTAAGTGCTTTTAATTAAATCAATTCCACCCCCTTTAGCTAATATACATAAAAGG